>JALPQI010013996.1:0-39955 GCA_025490895.1 Thaumatotibia leucotreta
GAACCTCCTCCTTTTTGGTTAAAAATAAAATAGATTGTGTCACAAGGGATCACAAAGATATATTTTCGGCAAGGGTGTTCATTGTAGCGATGGATTCCACAATATAATCCTGAACGTAGCTTTTATATAGATGATAATTAAGATGGAAAATTTAAACTTATCTAAACCTGTTACTAAACTGGCAATTGTTGAAAGAACCTTAAGGAAGGGATCCTAAAAAGGTTAGCTAAACAGCTCAGGTATATTCACAAAGGTCATTAACCTAAAGATTGCACATGAAATCAAAAAGTAAACAAAAATACGCGATGAATAAACAGGCTTCTAAGGTCATCCCAAGTTTGACGTAAGATAACCCTAATGATGCATTTTATGCAGTTTTATTTAGGGCTTGTCCATTAATCACGTCATACGATTTTGGCCTGTTTTGGACCCCCTCATCCCCCATGGTGATATTTTCAGGAGACCCCAAACAATATGACGTGTAATTTATTGCCAACTTAAGTAGTCCTTTTAATAACACTTAAATTTACGTATTAAGCACACATTGATGGGAAAAGACTTTTTTGGCAACTACGAGGTAAATATTCGCGAAATTTTATAACTTTATAGATTTTAGAACTTTAAAGAGAGGAAAGCTATAATGCTGTTCAGCAGAGTAACAAAAAAATACACGCGATTTGTCTGATGATCCCCCCTCCCCTATGGTGATAATTGGTGATTTTATCTTCACCGTTTCATAGCCGTCACGTTCCCGACAAAGTAGACTTTTTAGTGGAATGCACCTCCTTTGCTTATTCGATTTTATAAACACGAAATTCAGCATTATTCCTTGAAAGGTTCGAAATATGATTAAGGCAAAATAGTGTGGTGAGCCTAACAAGATTATTTAACCCATTCATTGCCGACGCCTCATATTTTTAATCATAACGCAGTGACGCCGCCTTCTACGCAACGACGCGAATTCGCGTCCACGGCATCACGTTAACATTTCAACGGACGCGAATTCGCATCGGCGGCATTAAGTTATACATCACACTTGAAGGACGCTAATTCGCGTCCTCGGCATCACGTTTACGCATACACAGGACGCGAATTCGCGTCTTCGGCATCCGAGCTAAGAATTATGAAAATTACGAATGCACTGAATCCAGAAACCAGCGACGGTATAATATTATCCTTCATAAATAAAATAACATTTTGGCATCAGCCTTTAAGTACAGTTGATTTCTAGCAAAAAAAAACAAATAACTCGACAACGCGAATTTGCGTCCTCGGCTTCACGTTATGCATACACAGGACGCGAATTCGCGTTATCTGCATTCAATGGGTTAAGAAATTGAAACAACCATACCTATGACTAGAACTCCCGTTAGCAGCGACATAGTTCCACACAAACAGTCTCGGCAGCTGTTCCCCCTTGAGTTCACAGACTAGTGTCAAGTTATCTCCGACCCTCCGGATCAGGACCTCCAGGTAATCCGCCTCGGATATGAGGGGCTCCGGGCTGTGGAGGGATAGGTGCTGCGCCGTTTCACTGCGGCCTGTGAAGATAGATAATATTCATATCAATTAAAAATAATCACTTGCATAAACCAAAATGTATGAGTTGGCTTTTTAAATTGATCTACAAAAGGGTGTATCCAGAAAATAAATGAAATCCATCCTAAACTATTGGAAAAATGGTGAGTCTTACCCTCATATTAATAAGGATCAATCTATAACTGTCAAAAGTTTATTCTTAGAAATCGGCAACTAAAGGTTGATTTGTGTAAGTTATCCCCACAAAATATTTATTTATATATTTACTATAGTACACTGAAATATTTAGCCAATTTAACCTACATACTTTGTTGGAGTTTCAACCTTTTTTCTTTACAGTATAACAGAATAGCTGTATAAGAAAGTCAGCATGTAAAAGATCAAAGGGTTTAGAACTTCATTACCTTACTGTTTTGAGATAAAAACACATATTATTCAAAAGTTTCATTCAAATAGAGCAGGCAATCTTATGCTATGGTATTAATTATGTTAGAAAATAGGTCAATAGCTGTTTAGCAATACATTCAATAATATTTTGATTTGGATCATACTTGATTGATATAAGCTTTGATAAGAATTTCAGTGTGATTTTTTTGTGTAAATTCCTTTTTTTCCTTGAAATTTGCTCAAAAGGACTATCTGTTTTGCCTACAATAGTAATAAACTATGTATTGTTTTGAATTCATCAAGTGGTAGTTTTATATTATTCATTCTTTTAACGTAGTATCCAGTAGTTAGAGAAATCTTTTAAGTGAATAGAAAGTTGGAGATTTTTAAGTGAAAGGACTTTATTTGTCAAACAAAACATGTCTATTAGGATCTAATGCCTTAAGATCCTGTATAAACGATACGTTCATGTTGTGTGAACTTGGGCAAAAACGGGCTAAACGCTGTTTGGACCTTTATTTAAACAATTAGATGTATTACAGTGTCGTGCCAAGGTCTTAAATGGTACTAATAATTGATTAAAATCGACTAAACTGCGAAAAAAACCTTGAAGACAACGATTACCGATGTAATTAATGGTAATGCACAAAAGTTCAAGAGGTACTCACATATTTGCACTGTAACTAAAAGAAAAATAAAATTAAGGAACACTAATTTATTTGATTCAAACATTTTTATTTATGAAAAATACTAAAATACATTTTTCAACTTGACGTGCGACACACTACGCCATATTTGTTTCTTTGTTTTTTTTTCTACTCCTGCAAAGATGTAACTTTGGGCGCTCATGCACATACAGCCATTCAAACATTTTTTGACTTACCAAATGTTCATCTTCATCGCCCTTTTATGTAGCTCGAACAACGCTTGTGATGACAAATGCAAACGTCAGTTCAGTTCGCAGTTGTTGATAATAGACACTGCAGTTGTGCACTTATTTTATTTTGCAAATAAAGGCAGTTTGATTGCACAAAGCATTCAAAACTCTTAAAAATGGATATAACAAGATTGCCTAACGATAAGAAATTACAATTGTGTAGGTGGTACTTCAAAGGTTGGTGAACTACGGTTATTAAGTGTAATATCCCTGTTGACTTATTTTACCATTAAATTTTACATAAAACGTGATTTATATTGATAAATTACGTTTGTTATCCGTTGTTTTCATAAGTTATCAACTCTTCCTATTGGAAAGTACTTGAAAAGTACTGTAAACGTTAAAATCTTGTCGCAAAGTGTTATAAGAAAGTGCCCTTATTTTCAGTTGGCTGTGTTTTTCTACCATTCGTTTGGGCGGTGAATGCGGTCTGGTTTTTCAAGGAAGCCTTTACGAAGCCGCCATTCGATGAGCAGAAGCAGATCAAGAAATGTAAGTAGTTTTCCCTATCTTCCCATCAATACTATGTACTTATTTGAATTCCTTGTCACAAAAAAAGTGATGCATATAAATTATTATACCTACTGTTACTGCCAAGTTTAGTTTGACAGTAGTTTGTTTGTTTAGAAACAATTTTTGTACTAAACCATAAATAAAAGAAATACCAGATATGTCAAGCCCATACAAAAATATGCGACAGCCAAAATATACCTCGACACTAGGCAGCGTTAGTAAATTTTGCCTGTTGAATAACTTCAGCACTAGTTGGCGTTAGTTGTCATACATAAGGATTAATACAGCTTGTATAATATTTGGACTTACAGTGACATCTAGTGATAAGTAGGTAGTATTGCTTCTGGTGTACCATTGTCGGCCCTACTACTTGTCAGTAGATGTCGCTTTATGATATATATTGAAAAAACATGATTACAACACGGACATTGCATCAGTTGCGGAACACATTCGTGCGATAATGTCTAGGACTCGAGTGATGAAGACTATATTTTGCTATATATTTATTACAAAAACAAGTGGAAATATAAAAAATGATTCTGGATGCATCCGTATACCTTTTAATAATTTAAGTTTTTTTTTCCAATCTCAATCCACGACTTTTCTGTTACATACTTTTTCCTGACATACTCTGGCAGCTTATCTTATAATTGTACAAACATGCATATTTTTCCACCTCCTGTACGAAATTAACATTAAAAAGTTCCGCCGCCGCCGCTATTTCGTCTGCAACGCGTATGCGACTCGAATAGCGTGCGACCAGCACGACAGTAGCGAGCGACTGATATATGATATCAAACGCGTCGTCAACGCGTCTCGTGTCTCGTCGTGTGTGCAAGGTCGTAAATCAATATATATGGCGGATCCTCAGATCCTCACAAGCGACGTGTAGGATACGGGTATGAAACGCAAATCGCTTGAGCGTCGCCTCGTGAGAGACGGGCCTTAAAATCGCATTGGCAAAACTGGAGAGACATCAATTGTTTGTCGATTGAATAGCTTCAATAAATTATATCGAAATAAACTGTGATGGATGATAAATTACGGAGACTACTTTTAGATAGATTCACTGTTATTTTAATTTTATTGTGTAGGTATAAATTTTATTGACACATGTAAAACTAGGTTATTCGGTAATATTCAGGTTATTATGTGATGTGTGATATGGACTTAGTTATTTCTTGATATTACTTTCACTAATTAGTCCTCCTATGCTAAATGACAATAATATTGTATGAAAACATTGGCAACATTAATTAGCGTGACAGTTAATGTAATTAAAATTTCATTTATTCCCATTGTAAATGTATGAACGGTTTTCTTTCATTTTTGGCTTTTTTGTACATTGCCGTAAGTTGAATTGGAACCTATTATTGGGAAACTATTGGTAGGAATAGAAATGGAATCGATTGGTATAAAAACTTGGTCCCATAGATACAAACTTTTTATCCTGAATAGAAACAGGATCCTGTATATTTTTTCTAAAAACTGTAAACGCTAATCTTCATTAATTTAAAATCGAAGGAAGGTATTCTAAGGCCTTCTAATTACTTTAAATCTGGTAGCTGCCCTTACAGACCTAAAATAATTTCCCAAATAGATGTGGTACATAGTGGGTACTTAATAAATGTACGTACGACCTTTTTCACCTTCTTCACGCGGAAAGCTGATCGAGAGACCTGGCAACGAGGCGCCGCCGCCGAGCGGGCGAGGCGACCTCCGCGAGCTGGAAATGCATAACCGCTCGCGCTCGCGCATGTGTTGTACGTCACGGGGCAAATTTAATTGCACGCGCAACTCTAACAAGGAAGGTTAGGGTACCCAACTGTCCGACTTCGATTTGATTCATTTTGATATAATATAATGTTATAGAGTAGTCTAAAATAACGGACACGTATTTTTTTTGCTGCCCAAACTCAACCTGTTAGGAAAAAAAACCGGCGAAGTGCGAGTCGGACTCGCGCGCGAAGGGTTCCGTAAATCCGTACCATTATCAATTTATTAAAAAAAAAATACAGTTAAATCAACCTACCTCAAAAACTATAGGAGATAATTTAATCAAACCAAAAATCGTTGATAGAGCTTATTAATGTGCATAACATATATTTTTTTTGAATTTTATATCGCGTAGTTTAAAAAGTAGAGGGGGGGGGGACACATTTTTCAGACTTTGAGAGCTGATATCTCGAAAACGATTTGCTTAAATAAAAATGAGATGTAGGTATAATCCTTCATATCATTTTCAAAGACATTTATTTTTATGCCAATCGTGACAGATAAAAGACACTTTTTTCCCATAGTAAAATTATGAAACCAGTTTTCTTGAATCTTTGTCTTCTTTGTACATCGCCGTAAGGTGACCCCTAGGAAACTATTGGTACTGGATAGGAATGGAATCGATGGGCATAAAAAAAGGGAGATTTTTTTTTTAATTTTTCATACAATTTGATTGTGAATTTGAATTTTTGATTTGTGGCTTTTCTAGCCGAAACATTTTTTTTGGTCCCTTACGAGCTTTTGGTCCTGAACAGAAACAGGATATATTGGCGTCAAAAAAAAGTTTGTCTAAAATGACCATTTTCTCCCACCCTGTATGTTTTTTCAAAATGTGTAAACGCCAATCTTTATTAATTTAAAATCGAGGGAAAGTCTTTTAAGACTATTTTCGCGTAGCTACTCTGAATCTGGTAGTTGCCCTCACTGACCCAAAAATAATTTCCATCCGGTATACAATCTGTTACCGGCGTCCGGGTATTTTAAAAAACCGGTAATATGAGTTACCTACCGTACTATAGTTTTATTAAGTTCAATAATATACCTAAACAAACATTTTCAGTAGCCTTTGCCCAATGATTTGATGTATACAGTATGTTACCGGCGACCGGGCATTTATTAAAATGCGTAACATGGTTTGCCGGACTTTAAGCGTAGTAAGTGCAATAATATAACTAAACGTATTCAGTGGTGTGTGGCCAACGGTTGTATGTGTACAGTCTGATACCAGTAAGCAGTGATGATGTTTGCGTTTTTATTGTTTGTCGTAGTTTCTGTCACTTTTTAATATTAACGAGTGACACATGCCACGATAAACGCTGGACCATCAAAAGCCTCCAGATATAAATTGTCTGTAAGCTGTAAATGTTGGGGGTAGGGAGATGGTCACGTTCGGGTGTGCGTCGTTGTACTAACGGACGAAGCCTCAAGTCCGTCATACGCGTCCTTGTCGGCAGTAGGTCGAATCTGCCCCGTCTATTCTAATGGGTAGATCGCACCCCTCAGGCAATGCTGGTGACCATAACTAGACGTGTGCGCCGATCTAAAAATGATCGGCGGCGGCGTTTGCTGAAAAGTCGGCGGCGGCGGCGTGATTTCGGCGTGAAATCGGCGTCAAGGTCACATGAATAAAAAAGCGGAATGCGAAAGTATAATTTGTCATAGTTAGATTAATACAATATAAATGTTCATTAAACACCACTACTGACCACCTTATCCAACATCTGATCATTACATACAAGTTTTCTCTTCCCACCATGTTCTAACATAATATTTTCAACAATAACTGGGTTTGGACCAGCCCTATTCATATTAGGTCTCCCAAATCCCCCTATAAGTTTTTGCAAGGGATCTGTCTGTTGGGAAAAGCCAGCTTGCCAAATTAAAGACTGAGGATGATAGAATCGTCACATCCAGATATGAGCTGCTGAGTGAGATAGAGGGTTTTTATGGACAGCTGTACACGTCAACTAGCAGACCCGAAGTTGATCTAGCGGAAGACCTCAGAGCTAGACTGACCCGACACTATACAGAAGACATCCCGGACATCAGCCTGTGCGAGATTAGAATGGCTCTTGAACAGCTCAAAAATAACAAGGCGCCTGGGGAGGACGGAATTACATCTGAGCTTCTGAAGGCGGGTGGTAAACCGATCCTTACGGCCCTTCAGAAGTTGTTCAATTCCGTCTTACTGGAAGGGAGAACGCCAAAGGCATGGAACAGAGTTGTGGTGGTACTGTTCTTCAAAAAAGGTGACAACGCTTTATTGAAGAACTACCGACCCATCTCACTTCTGAGCAATGTCTATAAGCTGTTTTCAAGAGTCATTATTACGAATCGTCTTGCACGCAGGCTTGATGACTTCCAGCCTCCCGAACAAGCCGGTTTCCGAAGAGGCTTTAGTACCGTAGACCACATCCATACACTTCGCCAGGTTATACAGAAGACCGAAGAATATAACCTGCCCCTCTGTTTAGCGTTTGTGGACTACGAGAAAGCCTTCGATTCGATCGAAACATGGGCAGTACTACAGTCTCTCCAACGGTGCCAAGTCGACTACCGCTATATCGAGGTGTTGAAGTGTTTATACGAGAGCGCCACAATGTCAGTCCGACTCCAAGACCGGAGCTCGAAGGCTATTCTGCTGCAGCAGGGAGTTAGGCAAGGAGATGTCATCTCCCCTAAGCTGTTTACCGCTGCACTGGAGGATGTCTTTAAGACTCTGGACTGGAGAAGGCTGGGTATCAACATAAACGGCGAGTACCTCACTCACCTTCGATTCGCTGACGATATAGTAGTCTTGGCGGAGACCTTGGAGGACTTAAGTACTATGCTCGTTGACCTCAGTAAAGCCTCCGAGCGAGTTGGTCTTAGGATTAACATGGATAAGACGAAAATCATGTCAAATTCCCATGTAGCATCAACTCCCGTAATAATCGGAGACTTTACACTCGAAGTTGTAGACGAATATATTTACCTAGGGCAAACTATTCAGTAAGGTAGGTCCAACTTCGAGAAAGAGGATTAACAATCGTCGAATCCGACTCGGTTGGGCAGCGTTCGGGATGCTACGACATGTATTTTCGTCCAATATTCCGCAGTGTTTGAAGATGAAAGTCTTTAATCAGTGTGTGTTGCCAGTGATGACATACGGTACTGAAACGTGGCCGCTTACAATGGGCCTCATAAGAAGGCTCAAAGTCACCCAAAGGGCAATGGAGAGGGCTATGCTAGGAGTCTCTCTGCGTGATTAAAATGATTATAATGATATATTACGGATTAAAAATGAGACCATCCAATGAGACCAGCAGCAGAACCAAAGTAACCGAAATAGCTCTCCGAATCGCTAAACTGAAGTGGCAGTGGGCGGGGCACATTGCGCGTAGAACCGATGGCCGTTGGGGCGGGAAGGTTCTTGAGTGGCGGCCACGTACCGGAAGGCGTAGCCTGGGTAGGCCCCCCACAAGGTGGACCGATGACCTGGTGAAGGTCGCAGGAGTCCGCTGGATGCGGGTGGCGCAGGACCGGTCATTGTGGCAATCTTTGGGGGAGGCCTGTGTTCAGCAGTGGACGTCTTTCGGCTGATATGATGATGAAGATGATGAATCCCCTATCATAGCAATGGATTCCACATATCTTTACCAGGCGATCGGTCCATCATATTGGCAGGCATCCTACGCTGCGTCCATCAATATAATATGCTTGCAACTAAGAAATCACTTGCCCCACCGGTAGTTTTGCGGGTATTGTATGTCCAGCCCACCCCACTGCCACTTCAGTTCAGTGATTTTTTGAGCTACGTTGGTCCTTCCAGTTCTTCTGCGGCTCTCAAATCTCAACTTTTAACATTTTTAATCATAATAAGGTATCTGAATATGCTGAACCTGAAGGCCAAAGGCCCGATGGCGAGGCGTCAAGCCCGCGAAGGCCGAAGGCCCGGAGTGTCACGATTTCAGTGCTCTCCGTTACAATTATGCTTCCCAACTGTCTTAACGCCAGCAAAGGCCGCAGACCGAACTCACGCAGAGGCGCGCAAACACGTCTCTGTATCTAAGTAGATCGCAAAGGCCCACTTTCGCGTAAGGCTGAAGGCCTGGAGCGTTCCACAGAGGCGTGCCAGGTGACAAGGTCGAAGGCCGAGCTGCCAGAGCCTAGCGCTCCCACGCTACACAATGGCCGTCTGCCGGCCGAGGTGATACTCTGCGGCCCTCCGATTCGTTTCGATTCCTTGCGAAGGCCGAAAGCCGAACTCCATTAGGGCTTCACAGAGGCGTGCCAGCTCGCCTCACTCGAACTCATTTGATGGTTCTCCATGGTTTCAGCCATAATAACTATACATGTATAGTTGGCAAACCGAAGGTGAGTGATATATTCGCTAGTGTTGATGACAAGCCCATCCCAGTCCAGTCCAAAATCTTGAAAACATCTTCCAAAGCAACTGTAAACAGTTTTGGAGACAATATATCTCCATGTCTTAGTCGTCGCTGCAATGGTCTGGATTTCGAATAGCAGTCTTGAGGACCTAAACTGAATCGAGGTGTGTCAGTTGCATAGAATAACTGTCAAAAATTGGCTAGCCGAATCTAAACTGAATTGCATTACCTAAAGAGGTCATGGTAACCCCCCTGGACACTACAATATAAGTACCGGTAGTCTACCTATTTGGCTTACTTGTTCTACAGTATTTTGGTTGGTTGTTCTTTGGACACATAGCCCGCAAACCTGGGGAAGACCTCCAAAAACTTATTGCCACAAGAAAGATTCCGAAGGGCCGAGAGGAAGGAGCCCCATGCGCTGGAGAGACCAGATCCGCACCTCACTAAACTTTCGGGTTGCTGAAGCAATCTACGCTACGGAAAATTGGAGTGTTTGGTGGAAGATCGTGAAAGAGAAATTGATGAGTTGATGAGTCACATCGCCCAGAATTGGGTTATCGACCCGAGTAGAAGTAGTCTACTTGGTACTGCGGAAAATACTGATAGCACAGCCCAGATCCCGATCAATACCTCTCGGTCTTTTGTATAGGTATCCTGACGTTGCTTGTGTATGTGATTTACGGTGCTAAGAACCGAGTCTAAGAACCTACGTGTAATGATTGATGACACTCGAAAGTAACTCATAGGTTGACAGTAAATGCCTTACATAAGAGCATTATACATATAAATACATACAGCAAATACAAAGCTCAGTGTGTAGTATTTAGCCTATAAGAATTAACTTTGTTGTTCAGTCAAGGCCACGCCGATTTCACGCCGACCATTAGTCGGCGGCGGCGGCGTGGCAAAAATGGTCGGCGGCGGCGTGACGCCGGCGCGGCGCACACGTCTAACCATAACATAACATACATTTTTCAATGACATGTAAAAATGAATATTAGAGAGATAAATTCATATAGATACTTAAATACCTGGCTGCCTCCTAGCCACGACCAAGAAACAAATATTCGTGATAAATAAATACACAAATAATTTCCTCGCCGGTATTTGAACTCTAAACACTATACGTATAATTATGTATACCGAAATACGATTGAAAATAAGTTGCATATCGAAAATAAGTTGGAAGAGAAAGATGGCCGAAATTTTCATTTTTCGAAGTTCGCGATAAGCCTAGAGGATTAGCTAACTAAATACATATAATACTTACATGCAGCAACTAGACCATCATGGAGGCTTTTATTGTCACTGAGTAACGAGATGAAGATTTTAGAATTTATAACTAACGTGAGACTCTAACATATTTAAATATTTAGCAAACGGGTTACTCACGCAATTTATGTCGATACAAACATACATACATGTCCGGCAATTATCGACGTAAATTACGTGAATAACCCGTTTGCAAAATATTTAAATGATGATGATGATGATACCTAGATGAAGATTTTTGACAATGTCCTGAGCACTATTTCTGACAGTAGCTCAGAGTGGCGCGAGCTGACGGCTGGAGTTCCTCAGGGTGGAGTGCTCTCCCCGCTACTTTTCTCCATCTTCATTAACGGGATCACGAAATCTTTATCTTCATCATATCATCTATACGCAGACGATTTACAGATCTATGCGTCAGCCAGTATTGATGATTTTGATTCCTTAATACATCAAATAAACCAGGATCTGATTTCGATACGCGACTGGGCTGCATCGTTCGGTTTACTTGTTAATGCTGGTAAGTCGCAAGCTATAGTTATCGGTAGTTCATACTTTTTATCGAAATTAAGTAGTAAGGTTGTGCCCAGTATTTACTTTGACGGTTCACATATCCCTTTCTCATCTACCGTCAGAAACTTGGGCTTGATTATGGATCAAACACTTTCTTGGTCTGCCCATGTGAGCGATGTGAGTAGGAAAATCTTCGCATCTCTTCATTCACTTCGACGGCTACAGAACTTTTTACCGTTTCACACGAAGATCACCCTTGTTCGTTCCCTCTTGCTGCCCCTTCTTGACTACGGTGACGTCGCAACGCTGGATCTTAATGAGGAGCTGTTGGATAAAATGGAGCGTTTACAGAATACCTGTATAAGGTATATTTTTGGCCTGCGTAAATACGATCACATCTCGGCTTATCGCTCTCAGCTCGAGATGTTGCCTATTCGCCGCCGTAGGGACTTACACACCTTGTCTCTCCTTTTTAATGTGCTCTTTATTCCCTCTTCCCCCCCTTATCTCTCAGAGCGGTTTAAATTTCTGGCTGACGGGAGTGGCCACAGGCTTCGATCTAGCGCGGAACTTTATCTTTTAATCCCACCTCACGATCATCGATCCTATGCCAAGTCCTTCACGGTATACGCTGTTAAGCTGTGGAATTCTCTGCCATCCCCTTTGAGGCAGTGCCCGTCCGTCGCGTCGCTAAAGGCTAATTTAAAAAAGCTATGGCTGTCGAACGCATGCGTCGGAGGGAGTGTAGGTAGGTAGGTAAGTGCGGTTACATGTTTATGTATTGGTATATATATATATGTATGTATTTGTATATATATAATGTTTTATTTATATAGGAACGTATTTATTCATTTTATTTATTTTTTTGTTTTCATATAGATATGATATGTATATTTATTTTAAAAAGTATTAAGTTCGCTTATGACACGAGTCTTGTTCTCATGAACCTACCACGTGTAGGTACATGTTTTTGTCTACCAACACCAGTATTCTCTCAGTTACTCAAAGGTTAGCTGGAAGAGATCCCTTAAAGGGATAAGTTCGCCTTTGTACAATTTCATTGTATATGTTTCGTTTGTTATATTTTTATGATTTGTGCAATAAAGTGTTTACTACTACTACTACTACTACTATTTAATTAAAAAAATCTAACTAAAGAAATGTAACTCCAATAAAAGCCCGCTTGATGGTAACAGACTGTATGTATATCAGTTATCACTTGAAATGTAGTAATAAACTCAAATTTGTGCGCCTCCGTGCGACCGTACCTATGTCACAGAATATATAAAGTACAGAAGCCTCACTGCTTTGATGTTCACAAATGCCGGCTTTTTATGTGCCTACACAATTATTATTACCAAATAAAACAGCGCGCGAGGCGACGCGAGCAGCTGAAATGGGCCGTATTGCGTCGCGGAAAGGTCGTTATTATCCACATTATAAGCCGCACGCTGTCGAACACAGGGTTGTCATTGTCGATGAATGAAAACAAATAACGAACTGCGCTATGAGGCGTCTGACAAATACATTACTGCGATGAGTACAATGACATCTACGGCGTTAAATAGCTAGGATTTACCTACACATTCCATGTTACACGTGATTCAAAAATATTTGTCTCAACTTTGGCGACACCTTCTTTGTGCTTCAGCCGCGCGTGCCCGGGCGGCATTGTTTGAGGTGTGAGTGAGATAGCAAAACGACTTTGCTAACTTTAGGTGAATATCCATCCGAATAATCCTGATAATAACACGAACATGCCAAA
The DNA here is from genome assembly GCA_025490895.1 of Thaumatotibia leucotreta. Taxonomy (NCBI): domain Eukaryota; kingdom Metazoa; phylum Arthropoda; class Insecta; order Lepidoptera; family Tortricidae; genus Thaumatotibia; species Thaumatotibia leucotreta. Next base: position 13,073 of record JALPQI010013996.1, read on the forward strand.
AATAACTGTAGACAGTATGCGAGTTGTGCAGAAATTGATATGTCTGTTTAATGCATTTAAAAAGAAAGAATTAAGTTTATTCCGACGCATTCATTACAAAAACAGCATAAGTAAGTAATGGTTTAATCACAATCGTAAGGCAGACGTAACTAACACGGCATTTTCTCTTATATATATTTGATATTATGGAAATAAAGTCGGACAACCAAACAATATGTTAGGACAAAAGGCGCGAAATTCAATAATAGTAGGTATGAGAGAACGAAGTTTTTTACATTATTTAAATGTGCGCTTTTTTACTGACAAATTTGTCCAAATATAAACAATAAATTTAAATAAAAACAAATTTTGTCGTAATTGACTTGAGTTTCTGAGAATTTAATTTACTACGAAAGTAGGTAATAAATTATGTTCCTTCCTTTTTAGTATCTATCTCTCTGACGCATCGGCAGTGCGAAAAACGAGTCATGAAAATTACTTAACATTATTTATTATTATTGCAATATGTTGTTATGCAGTGTATTTTCGGCATTTTAAATCAAGATGCACATGTATAAAATAATCCTAATATTTTACAAGCGATTTATCGCGATACGTGACGAGCCAGCGTTGTAAATTTTAAACGTGCGTTCCGAGATAGCGCGCGCCAACCATTGAATAGACCACGGCGACGGGGCGCTCTGCATGTACTTGTAGCCGCGCGACGGAATCGCGGAGTGACACCCCCTTGCCTATGTACAGTCGACAAAAAATGTGTTCTACCACTTTTAGACTTTATTATGACTAATAATTCATCATCATCATAGTCATCATCATATCAGCCGAAAGACTTCCACTGCTGAACGTAAGCCTCCCCCAAAGATTGCCACAATGACCTGTCCTGCGCCACCCGCATCCAGCGGGGTGAGGCGGGCGGCGACGGGTGGTGACGGGTGGCAGCGGGGGGGGCGGGCGGCGGCGGGTGGCGGGCGGCAGCGGGGGGAGGCGGGTGGCGACGGGGACGGTTGGTGACGGGTGGCAGCGGGGGAAGGCGGGTGGCGGCGGGCTGAGGCTGGAGATGGCGGGCGGCGACGGGTGGCGTTGGGTGTCGACGGGTGGCGGGAGGTGGGTGGCAACGGGTGGCGGCCACGCAACGCGCACGTACACGCATCTGGTGTGACCCAGCCTTTATGATTGCACATAATTATAAATAGTACCAATTCTATCTTTAAAAATATTGCCACGTTTCATATAGTTGCTCAGGCATATACTATGCGAGTGTGCGAGCGGGAGGGCAGTAGGCGCGCCGTCACGTACAGGGCAACAGGAACGGGGCCCGCGGGTGAATTCAGATTTTTTCCTAGGTTGATGCCCGATCTTATAAACTACAATCAATTTCATTAATAAATTACCATCCAATTTTTTTTGTGCCCACGATAATTAAATGGCGGCAAATTTAAAATTTCAAACAGACGAATACGGGTGCATGAGGTATTTCTGGAATTATACGTTGCACTGGATGGATGGAAGGCGGCCACTTCATTTTGTCTTTCCTTTATACGTAATTTCCTACGGAGTTAATATTCTATACTTAAAATACCTAAATATATTAATATTTGTAAACTATGTACGATTAATATATTTATTAATAATCGTATTTTTTTCAACTATGTTGAATTCGAACGTAGGAATGGAACATTATCGTCGAAGGTCAAATGGAATAAAAAAAAATGGTTTGGTAGAATAACCTCGCCAATCTCGCCATAGTTCTTCGGTAAATTAAATTTGTTGCCAGCTGTAGCTACTGGCTAAGTGGCAAGTTGGCAACGTCGCTCGTTCGTTCGCTCGCAGTGGTGATTCTATTTTGCAAGTTACCTATTCGGCTATATGTAGACTATAATGTAATACTTATTATGATTATACGAGGGGCCGCACATAGTGTGCCACTAAGAGGGATAGACATAGTCACTTACTACTAAGAAGATACTTGTGTGTGTGGCACTTAGACTTATCATCTAACACACACACACACAAAAAATAGTGGCACAGTGATAAGGACGGACGATTATCGTTCCTTTTCACTTCCACTAGTAAAAAGTTTCATAAGACCATCCCTTTCGTTCTTGCTATTATTATTACGTTGTCAAATCCATATCCATATTCTAAATCCATGTGATTATAGCATGATTATAGGTATTTCAAAACTTGACGCTTCAATCATGATATTTATGATGGTGAAATTTGTACCGTGATTTATAATACGAGATACGAGTTATTACTATTACCAGTGGCGGCTGTAGGCGCTGCACTAATACCTACCATAAAATTTGACAGAATCGTCATCAATATTCATTTTTAAATACTCCACGACATTTCTATATTTTTGTTTTCATATAAATAACTATAACTATAGTGGACACCACGCCACTACCGTTCCCGCAGTTCTAAAATTTCGCGCCGTGAGCATATTTTTGGGATTTTTATTTTTGCTGGTGCAAATATCGAATTTGACGGAAATGAGCCTATGATAGGCAACAGAGATTCAGGAGCGTATATTTAGGGATTTGCTAAACATCTAATAATTCATTTGGTGTTAAACCGTATCTCGAGCTCTATCTAAATCGAGGGGCCGCGCCGAGTGTGCCACTAAGAGGGATGGATATATAGTGAGCGTTGTTGCCATGCGAGAAAAATTACCCCATCATTTACCCTATTATATGAAACAATATTAAAATGTAATATCAAATATGTTTATTTAAGTGGAGTTTTAGTTTCTTAGTGTACCTTATTTAATTTAATTTACGAAATAGTATTTTAAACTGTCATAGATACGTGGCGTTTTTCAAGCAAAATATACATCTTTGCCGAATATCAATTAAATTGCATTTTAACGTATACCAACCGACAGTAGAATCCAAAAAAAGAATGTAAGCAAATATGGCTGACATTCCATAGCATCTGACGTGTTTGAAACTTATCGTGAAATACGTTCGCAGATATAATTTTAGGTTACCACTATAAATATCAATATTTTTTACTAAAAATGTATGTGAACTCTTTCAAGTTCGGAATAAAACTACGATTGTGTTTTATTATGGAATAATGCAAGTTATTAGGATTGTTTACATTTTTTTGGATTCTACTGACGAATGGTGTAAACGGTTTGCGGACAGCTCATATTGACTAGCAAAGATGCATTATTTACTTAAAAATAATACATTTTTTTTACTTTTAGGTATACACTATCTTCTACCATCCCCGACTCTCAATTTCAACTCGTCAATAATGATATATTTAGTAACTTATCGACATTAAATTAAAATATATATATATATCATCATCGATTTCATTAGAAGAATGAAAAATTACATGTACCTACTTACCACAAACAACATAGTACATAAACCCTCGATTACCCAAACTAGTTTGGGCAAAGTTATTCGGATAATTTAAATAGGATAAGGTAAAATAAAACGACAACGTATACAAATAACATTTAATTTACTCATAAATAATTAGAATTCTATGGAAAGAAAACATTTGCAAGTGCACCATCGGGCCAAACCACCATTTATACATTATAATAATTTTACGAACGTGGGCAACTATCATACTGAAATTACCCCAAAATGTTGGGTAATTATACCCTCCTTGCCCTGGCATCCCTCGAACAATAACAAAGTCACTGAATTATTTCCCTTTTACGAGTTAATTATGGCCAAAATGCTTTCTAATGACTAGTATTTTTATCAGTTTACATTTTAAAATGGTTTGCCAACAGTTTCATTTAGAATTAGACTGAAAAACACTATATTTACCTGCGAAAGGTTATGTCAGCAATTTTTCGCTCGTTTCTACTTTTACAGCCTAGTACTTCGCATCGCACCATATCTAGAAGATAAACACAGATGAAATTGTTCAAAATAAGCCTTGGGATAAGTTGTTTGTGTCCACTTTCACATTGAAAACATTTAATTTCACTCCCACCAGACGTATGTGACGTATTCAACGCATTTGTCTGACACGTAGATGCTAAGTGCCACACAAAAAATAGTGGCACAGTGATAAGGACGGACGATTATCGTTCCTTTTCACTTCCACTAGTTAAAAGTTTAATAAGACCATCCCTTTCGTTCTTGCTATTATTATTACGTTGTCAAATCCATATTAATCCTACATTCATGATCTAAATCTACATATTAGCATCATCAGCCTTTCCGCGAAAATCGAAATCCGCTAATTTCGAGGATTAGTCCCGCTCATTGCCCGCTCACGACACCTTCGTTGGAGTGACAGAGAAAAATCTTCGAAATTTACGAATTTCGATTTCCGCGAACTTCGAAATCAGCAAATTTTGGGGATTTGTTGCTGTCCTAATCAATTCAAGACGCCTTTGTTGAAATAACAGAGCTAGATGTTCTAAATTTACGGTTTTCGGAGTCTGTGGTAGGCTTTTTACTTAAAGTGCCAAAGACACGATGTATGTTTACAAATTTCGATAGTTATGGAAGATTGGAGTGACAAAGAAAAATCCTCGAAATTTACGAATTTCGTTTTTCGCGGTAGGGCCACAGGGCTTTATTTGCGGTTTTACACTTATATTCGCATCCTCTCTTATATTTTTGTGCAAAATTGATTTTAGTGACATCTATGGCCTCTTTTGTCCTAAACGGATCTATCCATTTAATGTTTTACTCCGATAGCAAGCTAAAATTCAATGACGAGATCATTAATCTATTGCACGATAGATGGCGTTTAAATGAATCAATGCTAATAAATTTAAAATCTTCATACATATATTTCTATTGTTTAAAAGGCTGTAAAATGATTTTCTTTGCTACGATATGTTAATTCAATTAAAAATATATATTGTCAGATACTGAGAGGGGAGAATATAAGCAGTCAAAATACGTTTATGTGCCAATGGTGCACGCGGCGCCATCTGTTAACGTTTTTGAAAAAGAATTTAGAGTTGTATGGGGCGAACAGTCTATGTATAAGTTAGTCTATGACTAAACTTTCGAAGCAAATTGAATCCTTTGATCCTTATTGTTTCTACAATTATATTGTAAACTTTAGTAAAGTGCAGCTCCCTAATAAAGCCAAAAGTTGAATGATTCTTTATTTAAAAGCAACAGGGTGTTTATACAAGTTGCCAATCACTAACACTATATTGTCAATCATAAATGAAAGGCAGCTAACAGTCTTTGCACTAAGGGATCATCCATTAATTACGTCACACCAATTTCATGATTTTTTGACCCCTCCCTCCCCCCTTGTCACACTTCGTCACAATTATACTACACCCTCCCCCTTTGTGTGACGTCACATTTAGATTTTTAGTTTAGGAAGGTGAAAATTACAACATCACTTTTAAACTAACTTTTTATTAGAGTTGCGTAAAATGATTTATAAAATTAGGTAACGAAGAGAAAAACAACAATATGTAATAAAAAAATCTAAAAACTTACGTACGTTCAAGGATTTTGGATCCACTCTTTCGTGTTCATGTATGTGAGAATTGTGAGGTCACAAACATGGGACTCCTCCCTCCCCCCTGTCACTATATGTCACATTTTGTGGACCCCCTCCCTCCCCCTTGAGGTGTGATGTAATTAATGGATGATCCCTAATGTGAAAGAGTGACAGAGAGGGAAAACTACGATATGCTACTAAGGATTAGTGATTGCCAACTTGGTTAAGCATCCAGGTACTTTCGATTTGTCAGCTACAATATCAAATTGAAAAATAAAACCTACCTCTGATTTGATTTAACTATATACCAATTGTCAGTTTTGTAGGGATTACACCTGTGAGTAGACGTAAGTTGTAGAGATGAAGCTGTACAAAGAAATGAGAGAGTGATAATCACCTGTTATGCATTGTACTTACATATGCCTAGGGTTGTACTTACAGGAAAAGTGAGGAAAAAAATAGCACACCTATTTATCAAATTGTAGTTGCCGCGAATTCCGCGAATGTTTTCTGTTTCAAAATTCCAAACAATCACAAAATTGAAGCCGCCGGCGATATAATAAAAATATAGAATTTTACGTACTATATTGTTATTTTATATTATATAGTACAGTCAAGTAAAATATAGTATGATACTATACAGTGTGTTACCATGACCCAGGCTTTTACGAAAATGGGTAATAATACGCATTACTGGCAATCGTTTTCAAGTATTAAGAGTTGACAAATATTTAAATTAATTGTATAATTATTTTTATTTCGTTCTAACGATCAATGTAACGCGTGTACTGATTAGTTGTCAAACGTTGCGAGTGGCTGCGATCTGTCATTGTCAAGTGCCAATTAACGATTTATTTTGAAGTACATTGCTTCTCAATTAACTTTTCTTAGAAAGTTAATTACTTTTAAAATTAGGATTTTTAAACAAATAATGCACGTGGTTTGGCTAAGAATCTGCATCTCAATCCTCGGTTCAAATAAAAGCCTGCATCATGTTAACACACTGTATATTATAGTATGGGTGGCAACCCTAGCTCCATCCCTATAATAACTTAGGTAAGAACATGTAAACAAATATTGCTGACTTTCCATAGCATTTGATGACTTTAACACATTCTGAAACACCTATGCAGATATATTTTTAGGTTAATACTAATAAATATCAATAATTTTAACTAAAAATGTATGGGTATAAAGATTTTAAGGTTGTAATAAAATCAAGATCATGTTCTAAAAGTTTTTAGGTCTATTTTCATTTTTTTAGATCCTACTGACAATTGGTACAGCTAAAAGCTGGCACGAATGGATCGAGTAAATGACAGAAAGTATTTATGTGTGGATGTCTTAATGACAGTAGATACCTACAGGTTGGTATAGGATGATAGATGTCATTAATTTCACTCATTCCATTTGTGCCAGCTTTAGTGAATTTACCTGTATACACTGGCCCGATAGGTTGTTTTTTAACCTCCTAAGGCCCAAAGGCCTTCCTATAGTAATAATTAACTTGGTCATTCAGACCCATTCTTTAACGGCTGTATAATCATAGCATACCATGGTCCTACCAGTAGGACTTATTACAAAACCCGACATTATGCTTTCAAATTTCGCGCCTAACTAATCTGACGTATTTAATAAAAGTAACAATTTTTAATTTTTTTATTAAATTGAATTTGTTCAAAAAGGAATAATAAACTGATAATAAATATGCCCCAAAGCTGTTGGTGGCATACAAAAACAATAACATTCAAAAAATGTAATCTTAATGTTTGGGCCTGGACGAGTATAAAATAGAGATGGGCCGACTAGTCGCCGACTAGTCGGGAACGCCGACTCTTCGGCACCATTTACACCTACCGACAAGTCGGCAAAAAATGCCGAATATTCTGCACCATATTTCCTACAAAATCTTACCAACAAATGCCCGAGATCTTGGTTTATTACGGAAATAACTATTTGTTTTCTGAATATTTCAAACGAAATACGCCGGTACACAAAAACGTAAACATGAACATGAACGCGTGGCACATGGAGCATCGAGCGAAGCGAAACGAACATTTCCGATTGCACCCGAAAAATAGCCGAATGACTATAATCGGCAATTTGAGCACCGACTAGTCGGCTAGTCGGCAAAACCCCTAGTCGGCCCATCTCTAGTATAAAACAGTCGTACTACTGGTAGGACCATGGTTTGCAATGAGTAGAAGCCAAATTTCGCCTCGGGCCTTAGGAGACTAATTGAATGAAATTAAAACTTCTCATCTCTCTTTCAGATGTAGTAATGAGTGGCCTCGGTGCCCTAGCATGGGCGGTAGGACTCATCTCTTGGGCCCTCGTGTTCCAAGCGCGCCGGGTAGCATGGGGCACCACTGGGGAAGCCCTATCTTTCGTGCTACCACTCGGCAGGGCTTAATGATAATTACTTCTTCATTAACACGTTCGACGCCGGTGACACACATGTGTGACCGAAAAAGCTGTACTCCTAGGCCAGTGACACACATACGTGATCAAAGTAATCTTATTCTTATGCCACTAGCATTAATCAAGTTCTCACTCCTATGACAGTGGCATCGAAATACGAACGTTTTTGACACAGTGCTGTGTCACCGGCATAGGAGTACAATCTTTTCGGTCACACATGCATGTCACTGGCATAGGATTTCTATCAGATAATTTCGATCGGCATAGTATAAGCACTTAGTGAAACAGTACCGGAGGCGAACGTGTTAATGCCTCCTGATGCGTATAGCATAGTTAATAGGAGCGGCCTGCGTCTTACAGTGGACTATCATAGGCTGATGCATGCATAATGCCGACAATTATTAAACTTAAGTGTAAATAAGGTGGTCTGACCAGCATAAATTTTCACTAGAAAGCTGTGGTAAATTAAAAATAAAGTGACCTGGCTTCAAATTCTCTACCAAATTAAATGACAGTATTATTTGTTTTGCTGTTATTCTATCCTTGTCCAAGGTCGAACTGGTCAGTTCATTGAAATGTTATCAATTATCATGTAAAAGTTGCTTCATACCTCCAACTTGGGTGTAATTTGTTCAAAATCATTCCAAAAATAATGTCTTAATTTTTGAGTAGGTACACAAAGTCTTACTACTACGAAACTATTCAATGTATAATACGAATTTCACCAGGTTAATGTTTCGCTTTGGAGCTTCAGAGCTTGGAGCACCAGACTTTCCAACAAAGGCCATTAAATTTGAAGCTTAATGTTATGAACTTATGACGATACCCTTTATATTTCAATATTAATGTTGTAGTGGCATGTGCTAACTCGATCAGTACCTAACGGCTTTGCGATTATAGAGACTATAGCCTTTGCTTGAAAGACTGATGGTGTGATGGTGCTCGAAGCGAAACATTCACCTGGGATGATTTGTACCACAGATGTCATATTATATACCATAGATCAAGCAAACGTATCTACTTAGCGTGTCAAATGAACTCAGTGAAATCCACTGAGTTGTCCGTCTTTAATCGCAGCTTGCAGCTTTCGGGCGTCAAATTTTGTAAGTTGAAGTGAAGAAAAACATTAATAATGCCTCCTTAAGTAATATTAATTGCAACAACACAAAAAATATGAATACTCAAGGGCCTGAGACATATTTAAAATCATAGGCAAGTAACAACTTCAGTACAAAATCTGACACGCTCGGCCGCCAAGCCGCCATACAAATTAATGAACTTGTTTCTTCTATCCAAATCTAATTCTGTGTCTGATAGCGACTGTACACGACATGTTTTAGTTATTTATGCTCTGGATCTTTTATTTACAATTGTGAACATGACGCGTATATAGTATTAAGATTTTTTTACGTAAATAATTGTAAATATAATTTTTTAATATAATATAAGTTATTTAACGCTTGATAAATTTATTATTTACAAACCTGTATCAAATAGAGAAAAAATGTATGCAAATACCGGTAACTAACCGAAATGTCGTACAAAGAAAATCCCGTATACTTTGATTTGCCGTGTGGTGACGGCAGTAAGAATATATTTGTCACCATACCAGCAGACGCGGGTCCAGGACTTCGTTGAGGGTGGTAGACAAATATAAGATATGTCAGTCTTTTTTTTATTATTTATTATATCAAAAATTACACTTATAACTCATTGTAACATTTCCCACAATGTCGTAACAGATGTGCTTACCATAGAAATAATCAACTGCGAAAGACTCTGGTTGTGACGGGATTCGAACCCGCTTCCTCTGGATTGCCGGTCCAACGTGCTTCCAATTAAACCAGACTCCCTTCCGTCGATCGCAGCGAATTTAGTCAATGGTATTGTGAAGCTAATCACTAGCGACATCTGTACGTAGTGTTTCGAAGGTACTACAACCTTAAGCCACTCAAAGACGTGTGTCTACCACAATCGTCCGCAAACTCGACAACTCTCCGTTGCGTTGAATTTGCTATGGAGGACGCTGTAATCAATTCATGATTAGGAAATGTCTTTTTTTTTAATAATTAAACAATTTGATGTTGGTGTTACTTTTTTACAATGCGGATGATTCCACAATGTCGTAACAGATGTGCTTACCATAGAAAAAATCAACTGCGAAAGACTAATTGTAACATTTTTCCCCAAAACGGTTTACACAGTTTGACTGTGGAATAATTTTGTTTTGCTATGGATTTTCCAGCCTCTGCAGACAATACTTTAGCGGCTTTAATAAGGGGGTTAGGTTTTAAGAAAAACAAACACATACACAAAAATAGTTTTATTACAACTGTATCTACACACGCGCACGGCTAATATACAATCGCAGAACTACACCAAAATTGGCTTAGCAATCATTTGAGACTCTTTATAGATCTTATAGATACAATATGGTACAATCTGTAGAAAGAATTCGTTGCCTAGGCAACTGACAATAAGTTTAGTGTAAACTCGATTCATCTCTACTTGTCCTAGTAAACAAGTTTCTAACTTCAAAGTAAACATTTGAACAAATTGAATTATTCATTGCTTCTGGCCAGGCTACTAAACTCGTACCTAGCTTAGCTTTTTTTACTTTTCTATCTTTCTTTCAATCACACCACAGATACGTAACATCCAGCAGAGAATATGAATTTCCATTTTATCTTTGAATATTACTTAGGGCGCCTAGCGACATCTATCGCAAAAGTTACACTTCTAATGCGGCATAGATAAGAAAACCGGAAGACGTCGCGCGTTGCCTGTCACACTTCCAAATGCCAGCGTCAAGTGTAATAAGGATACAACACGTCAGGATCGTAGATGAAGGCTTACGGCAGCTACGCACGCCCAATAGGGTAACTCTCATATGCCTTTACTTTTCTAATAGATCCTAATCGTAATAGAACGTATGCAATTCATGGAAAACGTATATAATTATTGACACAAACAATTTAGACGCCCTTAAGAATACACCAGTTAAAGTTCATATATTTTTGACTTAGGTTGTATCTTGTATTGGAACTTGTACAACCATTCATTATCACATCATTCAATAGGTCTTTAAAGTAACTTTTCTGCAAACGTTTTTCAATTAAGATGATGTTACTGTTACATGTATCTTAAAATACCCGTTTCGACTTAAAAAATGTACTCAATTTGAGTCGATACTTTGTTTTTATATAGTCGCTGAAACAGCCTCCTTGCAAACACCTTCCATAGCCAACGAAATCTTGCGGTATTTTTTTTCTCTTTTCCCTAATCGAAATAGCGCACAGATTATAGAATGTGTATACAGATAACCATAATTTTCTTTACATCCTGTATAAGCATCTGTGTATGTTCGGTTTTGCTCAAAATATATGCAGTGAAAAATACAAAAAATATTAATTTTCATTTCGAATGGTGATACGAGTTTACGAGTTCCGTTACATAAAAACTATACATAATTTGTTATTTTTAAAATAATACTGTTTTTTTTTAACAGCTGCCTTATAATTAACGGTTCTAGGAACATTAATTTATATTGCTCGGCTAATAAGTGCCATCAACTAAAAAATAAAAGTAACTAAACAACATGATTTTAACAAATTATTGCACAATAGGTATATCATTGCGCAATAGATTATTCATTAGGTACGCAAAGTTAAATAACAAAAATGCAATTCGTACTAGGTACATACTTTCAAATGCTAAATTTCCTATCGACACTTAAATTTTCGGATCTACTTAATACTAACATGGTTGCTATCAAAATATTGTGTAAAAATACTATTTTCTGCAGTTTTACGTAACTATTGTACTTCGAAAAGGAAATCCTATAAAGGCCGAACTATTTATCCTGCACAAAGACTTTAGGCTGACGTAGGGATATTTCGTGACTTACGTTTCCCCTTACGTTTTTACATTTCTACAATCTATATTAGGTATATCTAAATGAGATCGGCTGAGGCAAATGTAACTATGAGGTAAATGCAATTCAATAAAATTTGTCTTAAACTAATGGGGTTTGTTTTTACCGTACCTACTTATACTGTACTGGTCCTACCTACTGTATCGGTTTTGTTTACAATGTTCTATGCTCTAAAAGTAGGATCAATTTAATATAATATTTGTAATAAGCTAAATTTGCCTCAGTCGACATTGCTATTGTATGTTCAAGTAGCAGCAGTCAAGATAGAACAATTTTTAACATTTTTATCACGAACTTGACCAATCTTACCTTTTACTTTACAAAACCAATACAGGCTTTTTTAACACTAAGATTATATTATATACTGAGATTCTATATTCACATATTCTACAGAATTAGTTATTATAATGATTCCGGCGTGAAGAAATGAGAATATACATTTTTCCATTTACGTTTCTTTCGCACTTACTAGCTAGAAAGATATAAATATAAATGACTCAAGCTAAAAACTTTTATAGAACTCGTATATTGTATTGTTAATAATCTGTGTTCTATGAAATTAGACGCTTAACAAAACGTACATGGACACACCATGATTATTTATTAAAAGCCTCGTAAAAAAGAAGGATTGATTAATATGTTACAAAGGTTCGCAATTAGGTACAAATAATGTTTTAATAATACTGATTTGCGATTGAATCATAATAAAAACTTTTTAGAAATTGTTGTCTCTTAGTTAAGTCTTATGTTTTTAGGAAGGGAATACTTTAGAATAATCATCTTACATATTAGGCATATTTCTATTTTACTAGTTTAGCTCTTTCTAATAGTCTAACATTTTATCATATGTACAGTATAATGTACAATTTTTAATTTAATAATCTCTAAACGGATGCTCCGATAAAAGCGCCATTTTTTGTTCAGTATCACTATTATAACAATTATTTTATTTAGCAGCGACATATTTTGATGAGTGTATGAAATAATAAGTGGTACTATATTTTCGCTTTACTTAGTCTAGATACTATTCAGTATATAGTTAATTCAAATTGAAACATCTTGTGGACTACCACGAACGTAGTAAATCGAAAAATTATACTGAGCTCAGTATTATCAAACCATGATTAAAATGGGACCACAGTTGCCAGCTTTATCATTTATTATATTATATTAGGGGCAAGCTTGCTCTCGCACCAAAGTAAACAAAGCTTCGTTTAGGCTCTCTCGTCAATATGCATAAGACTTTCAAAGTAGAGGAATTGCTAGCCTAATAAAGGCCGGTAACTTGTGTAAAAATGTGGTTTTCAAACGCATTTAGGCCACGCCTTTTTATGTTAGAATAACAAGTTTGGTTTTAGAAAAACACAAGAACACACCTCGCTTTACAGTTAAGATCCCATGTTATTCGTGGTTTGAACTCGAATTTAGTAATCTCCATAGTAGTATTGATATTAGCGCCGTCTCTCGGTAAGTATAGTTACTATCGTTGTCCCGCAACGTGCAACTCCAAGTTAAACGCGTGTATTTAAATCGAATACAGGCGATTGATTATAGACAGGATAAAAAGGTTATAATTATCAAGTTGCACTTAATATTGACCACGTTTTTTTGTCAATATGATGTTATAAATAAGCGTTGTTATCACGTATCACATTTAGAATGTGTTGCATTAAATTGAGGGCCAAATGATTTTGTATTGATAAATTCTAATTCAAAGCAAAACAATATCCAAATGTTGTTCATTGTTGTCCTATGCTAGTCCCGTTAAAAGATTCGCCCGTATTGGATTTACATTTACACCCTTCAGTTCTGATAAGAGCGCCATCTTTCAATTAGTGTAGTTACTTCAGTTGTCCCGCAACTTGTAACAAGTTATAGTATTGTTAACAGCGCTATCTCTCGATGATTTGGTCATACAAAAATTTAGTTAACCTCTTTCCTGTGCACATTGGAAAAAACGCCAAAGCGTAATTATTGATTGATCTTACAATTAGTCTCATGTACACAGCGCACACCTTGATCAAGACAGTATTATGTCAAAATTATAATTTTTTGTTAAGGGTATATTCGAGATATACGACATTCGTAGATCACTAAATAAAAAGGCATGGATTTTGAGTTAATGCTGTTTTGATGTAGGTGTGCGATACATGTACGCAAGCTGTAACTATTCATCACAGGAAAGACAATTGGGTTTTGATCAATGATCCAGTTTGAGTGCCTTTCCAGAGCTATACATAGATACTACGAGTAGTACGAGTACCTATGTGGATGCATTTGATACCCACCAATCGGCAATCATATTCTCGGAGCGTAGTACGGTCAACCAATTGGAATCGTCTTACAATCCGATTGATATCGTTACTTTGACATTGTTTCAGAGTGGACTAGGTCTACAATTGGTTTAAACTTTAAAGTACCTACATCTTTGACATATGAGGTACGCTACGTCGCCTAGATTTGTAAATATCAAACTCGTTGTTTTGAGGATATCGAATTGTGTGATTCGTGGATAACGTGGATATCAAACTCATAAAGCTCTAGCTTTGGCGAAAAACCTCCTTTACACTTGCAAGTTTTGAGACGCAGCTATAGGTAATAGTGAGTAGCAAATACCTGCATCTCTTTCTTGCATATATAGCTTTATTTCAAAACTTGCAAGAATAACTGGCTTGTAAAAGCTTTACTCTCGTTATCCCGCACTGTGTAAAAAACTCAAAAGTTATAGTATTGATAACAGCGCCATCTATCGTTTAGTGCCGCTACTCGTTGGAGTTCTCGCTGTCTCGCAACGCGACCATGTCGGGTAGCTTGTAATGTTGCATGTGGTACGGCGGCTCGGGGCTCGAGCAAGGGCGCGGCGCCTAGAATAGTTTGGTTACAGATAAGATAAAGGCGGGAAAAGTTAGGATTAAAAAAAAATCTTAACGTTTTGACAGACAAGAGACGAAACCATAATTATGTCGTGACACTGATGCCCGGATCACATTATTCAAGTAGCATTCCAGTCCAGCAATCCCACAGATCAGTATAGATAGCTAACGGTGGCATGGAACATGTCGCAGCGTTATGGCCGATAGGCCTTTATAGTGTGACAGATGCGCGCCCTATGAGCCAGTCGCAACTTACCCGCGACTGCAGGATGAGCTCGGACATATCCGCAAAATGCCGAATTGTGCCGTTATTTCTTGTAAAAATAGGAGTGTAAATAAACATTTCGAGGACTATTGAGTCACGTACCACATGAAAGTATTGATTTTTATAGTTATTAGTTGACAAAATCACGTATTTTTACAAATAATATACAACAACAAACCGCTGACATAAATGTCATAATGATTTTACTTGGGCGTACCAATTGGTTGAACTATTCAGTGACAAATTATATGTGCGTTTTACATTGACGGCTTAGAATAGCAAGCAAGTTGCAATTTGGTAAGTGACCGTGCAATGTATCCAATTGCTAGCGATATTCACAACCGTCCTGTCATTTCTTGGTACGGCCGCTGCGAGCAGGCCGCAAACTAGAGGTACGACTGACCGTGCCGATGACAAAATAGGGTCGATAAATTGTTGATGTATTTGATTATAATGATTATATTCAATTTTTCTTTCATATTTTGACCTTTGTATCAATATCTTATCTTCATAAAGGTAAAACAATATATATAGATTAAATCGCGTATTATACTATTTTGAGCCTTTTACAATAACCGTTGTCAAATGTTGAAATTGTTTTATTTAAATATGTGACCATCGCGGAAACGGCTGATAACATTATATTTATTAAGTGTACAACCGTCTAAATAATTATTTGTTCATGTGATTTACAGCCACAATTAAGATAATGTCGTTAATAAATTGCTTTGTTCATATTCAAATATATGTTTATAATTGACATTCTGTGGTTTATTATTTACAAACCAGATCCGACACGAAAGTAAGAAAAAAGTTTTCTAATTTATTATTAAACGACATAAAATGAAAACAAACAATATAAGGAGTTAACTTAACTACCTATAAATAAAAAAAATGGCCTAAATCGCCGTCAGTGGGCAAGGTATCCAGAAAGCTGGCTGCATGCCCCCGTTGTATAGCTATACTTAAACGCTGTGCAAGGTACTGGCCAGCCCTCTGGTCGCCTGAGGTCTCTCTTAGGCGAGTCGCTAGATCTTTAAAAAGTCCTTGTGCACTTGGCCCCCATGGCCCCAAGGTCTCCACACTAAACGCCGCAAATATGTAGCTGGTTCCTAAAGCTGCATATTTGCGGCGCTTGAGACTTTCGGCTAATGATGCCGCGGCGCCAGCAGCAACGCCGGTGACCGAAACATGGGACGGCGCCAGAGTGTCAACGCAGGTGGCGTCCCAAACTAGCGGCCGGCCCATGCTCCAGGGCACCAGCGTCATTCCGTCAGGCCTCTTGCCGTCGTCCCTGGCCAGACCGTTGGGCTCTAAGACGGCCGGTATTTTCGCGCTAACAAGGGCGCGACGGATAACATAATGTTTATAAAGATTAGATACATCGTCCAATGCGACATTTTAATCTGTATTTATTTCTTATTAAATGATAGATCGATTTTAATGTTTTTCTTAATATTCCGACCTTATCAAATATCTATGGATAATAATTTATCGACGTAGCCTCCTCTCTAGTGCCGCATCATATGGTAGCGCTTTAGCCAATCACAGCGTGGCAAAGGCCCGACCTCGGAGACACCGAGACTCATTACAATTTCGCTTCGTTACAAATCTCT
Organism: Thaumatotibia leucotreta; assembly: GCA_025490895.1. Taxonomy (NCBI): domain Eukaryota; kingdom Metazoa; phylum Arthropoda; class Insecta; order Lepidoptera; family Tortricidae; genus Thaumatotibia; species Thaumatotibia leucotreta. The sequence continues at coordinate 29,636 of JALPQI010013996.1, forward strand.
CTCTTTCATATATCTATGAGCAATCCAGTACTGGAATGCTACTGGAATAATGTGAACAGACACTGGAATGCACTGGAATGCTTCCATTCCAGTGAGCATTCCAGTCCAGTGACTGGAAAGACCGTCAACTTTTCATTTCAGCTCGCCCAATCCAGCGGCACTTCCAAACCAGTGCTAGATCATTGTCACCGATGTGTTTCCAACCCAGCTACTCTTAAAATACTGGAGTAATGTAAATGATATGCTCCAGTCCAGCACTGGACTGGATTAGACCGCTGGATTACGGATCTGGAATAATGTGAACCGGGTATGACGCCAGGCAATCGGAATTTATAAGCGAAATTGAACTTTACGGCATCCCGCGTATGTTCCTAGTGTTCCTACTGCGTTGGGGTACCGGCCAGTGCCGTCATTGGCGTCGGAGATACAATTTTCCGCGGTGATCTATGGACGACTGTGGCGGAAAAAAGGTAAAGAAGCCATATACTGACAGAAGACTTGAATAAATTTAAAAATGTAGAGCGTTGTCCCGCTCGCCGCTCGCACACCGTCACTGTATGCAATGTGACAGATAAGATAAGTAATTGATGAAAAAAAAAACTCACGGGTTCTTATAATATATATGCATTTAAATTCTATGAACTTGACGTGATTTTGTGGTTGGTCCCATTACTCCCACCGTGAGTTTCTCAGTAGAATTCATCCAGAGGCCTATTTCATAACAAATTACAGTCGAAGACAAAATAAGGGGTATACAAAAACGTTCAAAAATATGTCCCAGTGCACTCTAATTCTGTGTAATAAGAACGTCGTAACATATTTTATGAACGGATTCTTTCGATACTTGTTTTTGCACTTGACTGTACAACTAATAATAAAAGAAAAAGTCTCCTTGTAGTAAGAGAGATAGTAAAGAAACTCTTGACATACCATGATTATTTGAAAAAATAAGTCCCGCCAAGTTTCTTACCGGTTCTTCTCGGGGTCATCAGTGGTGTAGGGTTAGAACCGGAAGTAGTTTTAATTTTATGTAACTTAGACGATTCAAAAGAGTTTGTTGCTTTTCCAATTTGAATAAAGAATCATTTGAATTCACTTTGACTTTAATTGGCCTCATCGGAAGACCAGCGCTGGCACTCGCTAGCAACATACCGAGATGAGGCAATTTCGTGGCTTACATTTTTTAATTTGTATTATTTCTTGTTTATGTAGGTACGTTGTGTTTTTTTGTAAATGTTACGAACAAACTAATTTATATTTCTAATTTGTTATGCAATAAGCCCCTGGTTTTATAGTGGCTGGCGAAAACCTTTATAACAACGACATTGTCTAAACGAAGTAAATAACTTACAATTGTACTGCGACCCCGTCTCCTTTGTGGTAGAATTCCTTTTCTCGCCATGAAGAAACTGAAACAAAGATTTTAGTTGTGTGATATGCTGTTTTTTGAGTGGGTGGAAAGGAAGGGATGGCTTTGTTAATTTAGAACTTATTTATAGCTCTAAATAAACAAGCTCAGCGCGGAACAGGTCATATGTGACCTGTACAAGTATGGTTAATTACAATTTAACTTAATTGCCGCAGCGAAGGTGTTAACAAAACAAATAAACAGCTATAATAGTACGGTCAAATCGTATATTAAACTCGCAAAACATGTAGTAAAGCTGCATTTTTGGTATGTTATTTAGACACTATAGGGCAGTATAAAACCACATTTTGCAAGCAAAAAAAAGTTGTGCTAGCTGCGTTATACGTGAAAAACTGTGAAATTTACTGTCTATTTTTAGTTTCTGATTTTTATAAAAAAAGCCTTACGTTTTTTGACAATATGTATCAGGTAACGTTTAACGATGAATGAATTTGTAACAAGATGAGATAACATGCATTACCGTAGGTCTTATAGTTTCAAAGATTCGAGACTTCAAATAGTACCCTGTTTTGTAAACTAGATAAAATGTTGAGTTTTGCTAACGTTTTTGGTTTAATATCGCCTTACCTAATTATGCTACGAAAAACATTAAATAATTATCTTATAGCGCAATTAATATTCTTTCATTTAAGGGTAAAATCAGGTCAGTAAATTTTGTGATTGAAACTAAAAACGCGAAATTCAAAAAGCAGGAGGTCCGCTATCTAAGTTTTTCATACAAATCGCAAGTCGTGTTGCAAAGCTGCAATTTTAGTATATTATATAGGCCCTATAAGGACGTACAAAAATGCATATTACAAGAAAAACAAAAAAGGAATTTCTGCATAGGACGAAAAAAACTGAAAAAATATTGGACTTCTTTTACTTTTTGACGTTTAATTAAAAAACTATTATCTTTTTGATACTAATTGCTACAAAACTTAGAAAGAATATGAAATTTGAAAGGATTTGAGCTACCTTGCATTACCCTAAATTATATAGATTTAGAGAAACGACGTTTCAAAATGTGCCCTTCATTAAGTTAAGAAAATAAATGCATGTTTTGAAGCCTCGTATACCCCTAACTATAAGACTTACAGTAATTGTTATCGGCTCAATTTGTTCCAAATTTAATGTAGTTATTATCTAGAATTACTTTTTTTTTCTTAGCGCGAACGTTTTGCCAATATTTAGTGAATAGCTTTAACGTAACCTAAAATTTGTTTATGTTTTGATAAAAGGGCACTTTATGAAATGTCGTATCTCAAAATATATATAACTTACGATGATGCAACGTAGCTCAAATCCTTTCAAATTTAATGTTCTTTCTTAGTTTTATAGCAATCAGTATCAAAAAGATAATAGATTTTTAGTTAAACGTCAAAAACTAAAAAAAGTGCGAATTTTATTCCGTTTTTTACGTCCTATGCCCAAATTATTTTTTTGTTTTTCTTTTAATATGCATTTTCGTATATATCTATAAGGCCTTTATAATATACCAAAATTGCAGCTTTGCAACTCGACTTGCGATTTGTATGAAAAACTTAGATAGGGGGCCTCCTGCCTTTGGAATTTCGGGTTTATACTTTCAACTACAAAGTTCACTGACCTAATTTTACCCTTAAATTAAAGAATATTAAGTGCGCTATAAGGTCATTATTGCATGTTTTTCGTAGCATAATTAGGTGAGGCGATATTAAGTCGAAAACGTTAGCAAAACACAAAATTTTATCTAGTTTACAAAAAGGGGTACTTTTTAAAGTCTCGAATCTCTGAAACTATAAGACCTACGGTAATGCATGTTAGCTCAACTTGTTGGAAATTTATTAGTCTTTAAACGTTTATTTACATATCATATCAAAAAACGAAAGGTTTTTAAATAAAAATCAGAAATTAAAAAATGGCCGTAAATTTCGCAGTTTTTCACGTACTACCCAGCTAGCAAAACTTTTTTTGCTTGCAAAATATGGTTTTATACTGTCCTATGGTGTCTAAACAACATACCAAAAATGCAGCGATACTACTTGATTTGCGAGTTTAGGGTAAAATTATGTACGATTTGACCGTACTATAAATAATACTAGGGGAAGAAGGTTCCAAGGACTATGCGTCAAAATGGACCAAAAACCAACAGAGATGGGAATAGTGTCTTTAAAAAGGCCTGCTCATGTTCATGTACCTACTTTATTTCATTCTATAGGTGCAAAGTTGAATTCCATTGGATAATTTTATATGAGTAAGGCGATCTGCGGGCACTCTCTAAGTAAATCACCGTCGTCCACACACCAATCATCATAGTGTTTACTCTGACAAAAATATCTCCGTTTTGCAATGGAATTGAACATAGTGCCCATAGAATGAAATGAAATAAATGTAAATATCTATTTAATGACACCACTTTGAGCTCTGTTGGTTTTTGGTTCACTCTCCATACAAATCTGCCCATGGTCCTTTGAATTCAGTTGTAATTTTTGTCAACATATTTTAAATAGGATTTTATTTAAGCGGCCGTACCTCTAAAAAAAGGTATCCCTAACTGTCTGCATTGCGTGTGATACTTGTAATATGTCTAATTTTACACAACGAATTGGTACGTTAGTAGATGGCTATTAACTAAAGGTGATCTTACCGTAGGTATGTACCGATTTAGAACACAACAGCCACGAGAGCCTGAGAGGCGCTTACTCTTTTATTCAGGCGCATAATTACGAAAACGGACCAAATATTGCGATAGATCACAACACCGCTGGTTTATGGATCTTTGTATCTGTTTTTTTTATATGTTACCGTATAGTGGAGATGGGTATGTTGAACTGATGCGACACGGTCTGGAAGGTGAGGCCGCTTGTCGCACCTCGCTGCGGCGGATGTCCTTGATGTTTATGTTACCGTATAGTGGAGATGGGTATGTTGAACTGATGCGACACGGTCTGGAAGGTGAGGCCGCTTGTCGCACCACCTGCGGCGGATGTCCTTGATGTTTATGTTACCGTATAGTGGAGATGGGTATGTTGAACTGATGCGACACGGTCTGGAAGGTGAGGCCGCTTGTCGCACCTCGCTGCGGCGGATGTCCTTGTTGTTTATGTTACCGTATAGTGGAGATGGGTATGTTGAACTGATGCGACACGGTCTGGAAGGTGAGGCCGCTTGTCGCACCACCTGCTGCGGCGGATGTCCTAGATGTTTATGTTACCGTATAGTGGAGATGGGTATGTTGAACTGATGCGACACGGTCTGGAAGGTGAGGCCGCTTGTCGCACCACCTCGCTGCGGCGGATGGTTGTTGATGTTTATGTTACCGTATAGTGGAGATGGGTATGTTGAACTGATGCGACACGGTCTGGAAGGTGAGGCCGCTTGTCGCACCACCTCGCTGCGGCGGATGTCCTTGTTGATGTTTATTTATTTATTTATTTATTAAGGTTTGCTAACAGGTGCAATATTATAGCTAATACATTTTACACTTGGATACAGGGATCATTTTCGAATATTCACCCAAATATAGGCAAACACAACTTACATATATTACTCGCATTACATTTTGATAACCTATAGGTATACTATACTTACTGTAGTTATAATTTTAAGCATGTATGACACAGAGAACCAAAAAAAAATACAAAAAAGAAAACAGGAAAAGGGAAAGTAAAAAGTCTAGGTGACAAAAGCCAAAGTGGCAAACTCCACGCAAGTGTGTAATGTAAGCGACCAATTTCAAGCGTGTTCACTTATTAATTGTGCAAATTTTACTGTCATTATATCTAGGTATCAAAATGATAGTTATGTAGATGATAGTTAATGATAGTTATTTATGTTACCGTATAGTGGAGATGGGTATGTTGAACTGATGCGACACGGTCTGGAAGGTGAGGCCGCGGCTCACGCAGTCCGCCGCTTGTCGCAACACGACCTCGCTGCGGCGGATGCGTTTGTTTATGGTTATGTATTCGGTTTGCTGCTGTTGCTGCTGCTGCTGACAAAGAAAATACTATAAATATATTTTTCTACTCGTCGATTGTAATATTCGTATTAACTTCGTAAGGCACTGTTCTCACCGCGAGCTACTAAGCTATGAACTATCGGCTATAAACACGAACAAAAGATACGCGCTCCCGTGTAAATAAGAGACACGGCGATACTCGCCCGGCGCGGCGGTGATAGCTGACACATGGGCGTGTATCGCCGTGTCTCTTTTATTTACACCCATTCTATTTTTAGGACAATAATAACCCATTGTCCTAAACAAGGACATTTTATTTTTAATTTTGGGCCATACAAAATAAAATTAATTCCTTTGAAAAATATGCCTTCATGCTGTTCTGAAAATAGGACGTTGGGCCTTACGAGGGTAAGATTACGTCGAGTTCGCTACTCAACTATAATTGTGTTTGTGCACATGGAAAGGTACCTTGTCACGACTCTTAAAATATACCCTATGTGTTCTTCAATAAAGTTCATTTATACACCGTGACAAGGTACCTTTCCGTGTGCACTAACACAATTATCTCATTAGCTCATTACATGATTACAGAACGCTGTAGGCAACTGTAAAAAATTTGAACAATCACGTGACAGCAAAAAAGACATCAACGAGCGGCCACCTCAGGATCTGCACTTCGTTTCGGCTTATTTAATAATAATAATAATAAATATGCTTTATTGCACCACAAAGAAAGAAAACAAAATACAGAACAATTAAATACAAAGGTAGCAACAGGCGGTCTTATCGCTATTTATTCCATTATTTAGATTTGTTTACTTATTTTATAATGCATACGCTCAGAAAGTGCTCTTTTATGGGTAAACTTATGCACAGAAAGTGTTTTTTTTCCGCATGTGTGCGGGAATTAGTTTTCATAGTATTTTTTTTAAGTTACAATTTTGCTGTTTGCCTGTCTTCCTAGCCAATATGTGCGTGCGTTAGAGAGGCAAGAAACAGCGAAATTGTAAAATGTAACTATAAAACGCGACCCTGGTTGGTACTGCCGAGATAGTCTGGTTTTCCTCGCATAATGCATTGTAAAATAAGTAAACAAATCCAAATAATGAAATAAATACGCCGAAACTAAGCGCAGATCCTGGGTGGCCGCTCATTGATATCTTTTTTGTTGTAATTATCATATATAACTATTATATGATATTAAAGAAATGACACATTTATAAAATTTAAGGCATGGCCCACGACAGCAGCATCATGATTTTTTGTGGGAATCCCCAATTATACATCATAGGGCTGAGCCAGTTAAGGAATCCCCGAAATATATATTTTTGTGCTAGCGATTTATTTTTGGGAGACCAGGTGGGTGTCACCGTCATCCCAAAAATGGTGACACCCGGTGCGACCCTCCCTATGCATCCTCGTCGATATGCATTTCGTCGACAGTCGTAGCACTGTGTCGGTTTAATAGAAACTTCTTCTCTGTCGTTTCGCTCTTGGCAGAGCGGTCGTGGTCACGTTGAGGCGTCCACGTCGGTGGTATAGTTGAATTATCGAGAAGATGGAATTGCATATGTAGTGGTGTTACTAAAGCAACACTTTTAAAGTGAACCTTGTGTCTTTACAATTAGGTTTACTATAAGTCGAATAATGCAAATACATGAGTCGATAAAACATACACAATAGCACACAATACATTGTAAATACGCGATACCACTACCTACATATGCAATTCCATCTTCTCGATAATTCAACTATAGAGGCGGTGACAGCTCTTCGCACGATCTCCCGCCATCTCTCCCTGTTGACTGACCGTCTGGCGCATTCAGCGACGTGGCTTCCTACTGTGGATTTTTTTTTTATACCACGTCGCGTTGCCGACCCAATAAAAACTTGTACACTCCTCTTTTGAAGATCCCATACTGTAGTCCAACGGGAAAACCTCGGCAGGGAGCTCATTCCACAGACGGACCGTCCGCGGGAGGAAGTTCCTCTGAAACCGCACGGTGCGCGACCATTTAGGTTGCAAGGTCATTTGACTTGATCAGTCCAGCGCATAGGTGATCTGCCGCGAGACTTACCCGATTGTTTTCTCTGACATGAATGACGTTGACGGCCGGGTACTTGGGATTGGCTACCTCGACGAACGGCGCTGCCTGGATTTGCACTGGCTGAAAACATCATCAACAATCAATATACTGCTTATAACACAGATGTCATATATACCATAGATCAAGCACTTAGCGTGTCAAATTTCAAATTAACTCAGTAAAATCTACTGAGTTGTCCGTCTTTAATCGCAGCTTGCAGCTTTCGGGCGTCAAATTTTGTAAATTGAAGTGAACAAAAACATTAATAATGCCTCCTTAAGTAATATTAATTGCAACAACACAAAAAAAATATGAATACTCAAGGGCCTGAGACATATTTCAAATCATAAGCAAGTAACAACTTCAGTACAAAATCTGACACGCTCGGCCGCCATACAAATGAATAAACTTGTTTCTTCTATCCAAATCTAATTCTGTGGCTTATAGGTTATTAAATCCTTTAGAAAATTCAAGTAGTTTAGTCTCTTAGCATTTTTAACAGACTTCAAAAAAAGGAGGAGGTTCTCGACTCAATTCGACTGATTTTTTTTGTTATGTTTTGCTATGTTACCCGATATTTCTGAGAATCGTGAACCGATTTTATTTTTTTTTGTGATCGAACGTGTATAACGCCGCGATGGTCCCGTTGGCACCAAGTTGGGGTCTGATGATGGGATCTTGGAGAAATCGAGGGATCTCTTCAAATGTTATAGGTAGGTACGGTGTATGGCGCTTTTGGTAATATTCATTCATTTACAAGAATTTGCATTCAGAAAGCAGGATTTGAGGACAACGATGGAAACAATTTTCTGAATACGCTCCGCTTATTTTTCTACTTCACCGCTAGATGTCGCTCGTAAATGATCTTACTACGCCACCGCTAGATATCTCTAGTAAACTATTTCACTACACCGCTAGATGTCGCTGACCTGGTGTATGATGAACGCAGGCGGTTCGTCGCGTGTGTCGTACGTGTGGTCTGTCTGTTCCGGCCGCTCGTCCGGCGAATCGTATTGGCACTGCACGTTCGCTATTGGGAAATCTGGAACAAATACTTATAATAATAATAATAATAATAATTTCTTTATTTCAAGTCAAGGATTCATATAAAAGTAGGGTAGGTACCACACCTTAATTATAAAATAATACTTAAAACAAAATTATAATATTAAAATTACAATTAAGCTGTCCACTATGTGCCATTCTCGCCCAGGTGAACGGCTATCCAGTGCTTTAGTATGTTATTGCTCGGGTTGACAGTAAATAGCGTCAGAATATCATTTTGCTGCGAGTTTTGCCATACGTTTGTCCAGACCGAGGCTATGCGAGACCGCATGATTGCATAAAAATCAGGTACTCCCGCATCAGCAAACATGGCCTTAGCACTGCAGTAGCGAGGTAGTTTCATGAGTATTCTGAACGCATCGTTGTACTGAACCCGGAGCGCGTTATACGAACGTTTGGTGTAGTTACACCATAATGAGCATGTGTAGAAGCACTGGCAGAACGCTCTAAATAGCGTTATTTTAACGTCGGTGGAGCACTTGGCGAATCTCCGCGACAGCATGTTGCAGCGGACCGCGAGCGCACGTCGCTCTCGCTCCATGTCCATGTCGTCGCGAAGCCTTTCCGTCAGGAAATGCCCTAAGTACTTGAAAGACGCTACAATCCGCACTGGCGAACCATTTAGATAGACTGGTGGAACTACGTCCGGACCTTTACCATATCTGAAAACAAGCATTTCTGTTTTTAAGATATTATATTTTAAATAATGCTGATTCGAGAATGTTTCACAGATAGTTAGCAACTTCTGAATGCCCTGACTTGAGGGGCTGAGGAGCACCATGTCATCAGCATAGCTCAGGTTGTTAACGCACACATTAGCAACATGGCAACCCGTTTTGGTACCCCTCAGCTCCTCAATCAGATCATTGACGTATAAGCAAAACAAGTCCGGAGAAGTTATACCTCCTTGACGTACACCACATTCTAGCCTATAATCGCTAGAGAGGGTGTCGCCCCATTTCACATTATTGGTTTGGTTCTCGTACCAGTACCTAAGGATATTGACCGTATCTTCCGACACGTTCGATCTCCGAAGCTTAGTCCACAGTAGCTTGTAATTCACCAGATCGAAAGCGCGGCTTAAATCTAGGAAACATGCATACACAGATGTATGTTTACTGATATAATAGTTCACTACTGTTTTTAGACTTAGTACTGCGGACTCGGTCGATAGGCCGGTACGAAAACCAAACTGCGCGTCATTCAACTTTATGTTTTTCGTCAGTTCGGGCTGCAGCAACCTCTCAAATACCTTACCAACTATTGTGCCCAAGGATATCGGCCTATAGTTCTTTAGGTCAGACAGATCACCGGTTTTGTTTTTGGCTATGGGAACCACCACAGTTTTCATTAGCGCCTCGGGTAGATAGCTACACTGGATACACCTATTGAATAATATAGCCAGTATTTTCGGCATCTCATCGCTACCGTAAAGTATGTGCTCCACGCTTAACCCGTCATGCCCCGGGGACTTTCCCCTCTTCATACGTTTCACAACATTCGCGACATCCTCAGGAGTAAAGCGACTCATCATAGACGGAGTGGGAGAGGCCCCCGGGACAGGGCGGGGGGGAGTGGGCACAGTGGCGACGTCAGTTGGCGGGTCTACTTTAAAATACTGGGCAAACTGATTTGCTATTTCTTTAGGATCGTTAATGTTATTTATCGTTACAGGTAATTTGGATTTATAATCTAACGCTTTAGTGTTCTTCCAAAATTTTGAGAAATTATTACATTTTCTATTTAAAGCTAATATGTTCATTTTAATTGACTCTTCATTTTCCTGACACCATTTTAATTTATTTTTAAATATTTTT
>JALPQI010013997.1:0-38678 GCA_025490895.1 Thaumatotibia leucotreta
AGTTCAGATTGTCGTAGATTGAATGGCCCGCTCGCGTGCGCCGGCGCCGGTTATGTCAACGTTACGCGCCTCCGGTTATCGACTCCTGCGCAAGTCAGTTTTTTTACATTAAAATGGGATGACGCATAATCAGCCTTAAAGCTATTAACCGATATGCTATTCTTGACTGATTAACGGAACTGCTGTTTTTTTATGTTTACTTGCGAGTGATATTTTGCTGTTTTAGTTTTGTCTAGTAACAGTTCCGTTAATAATATAACATTTCAATATGTCAAAAGTAATAAAATCACAATCATTATTCATTAATACATTATTGTTGCATCCGACATTCATAGCTAATTTTTTTAAGAGTTTGACTATACGTATATATATGTATATATATTTTTGAGTATCTACACATATTATTCTAAGTCTTTCAAATACATAGCAAAATGAAAGTAATATAGATTCATACATAAATTGCTAAAGTTATTTGAGAAAGATTTCCAACAAAAAACGAAGTAGGACGTTACTATATCTAACCAAACTATGATATCTAAATAAAAATACTTGTTATTGTTTAAATGTCCCAACCCTATAACTTATTAAAAGTAATTTATGAGTACATTAGCTAAGGTAACACCAGTTTAATTTTAAGATAATAACTGTTATTATTTTACAGCCTCGTTTATCCACGGGCCGCCAGCAATTACATTTACGGCTAAGGAAAGTAATAACATCGTTGTTTATAGGTTTGCGATCACGCCAAACTTGTACAATGCAATGCACTTTCTCTGCAATCCGTCATTTTCCGCGCAGTGATTTTGCTTGCATTTTTATTTCCCATGGGAACGAATGGCGACGTAGTTTTTAAAAAGTTTTAGCTCGACTGTCATGGCATCAGAGACTTCAGTCAATGTAAACAAACCAACCATTAACCTAAATACTTAACTTTTTTTATTTCTATTCTACCTCATCAAAGACTTAAATCCATATGTTATGTAATCATGTGGTTAACACATGAATTATTGCAAGAATTTACATTGTAGGTATGTAATTTTGTCAGAGACTTTCATCATCATCATATCATCCGAAAGACGTCCACTGCTGAATATAGGCCTCCCCCAAAGATTGCCACAATGACCGGTCTTGCGCCACCCGCATCCAGCGGACTCCTGCGACCTTCACCAGGTCTTCAGTCCACCTTGTGGGGGCCTTTAAATTATTTAATTCTAGAAATGACCGATCTTGTTTTTTTCGGCTTTTTTCTTAACCATTTGTTTGTCTATTCGTCAACAAGTAACTGTGCGAGTTGGGTGACCGAGCTTCGCTTGCTAACTCGAAAATATTGTAGAAGTAATAAGTATTATTGGCCCTACGATCCAGAAGGAATTATCAATTTTCATCAAATTTTTTAAGTAATTTTTAGAACCAGGAAATTAATACATATCCTAGGTACGTATAAAAAGAAAAATATTTACCTGAATTGCAGATTCATAATTTAAAATATTAAAAGATAAATTAAATATAGAATATAACACTTTTCAAGAGGGTGTTGGTACATTTCAGCTCAAATTTTTTTACAAATGTATAAATCATTCATTCGTATTTTTTTTGTAAATTTATAAATTAAATAATTAGGCAGCTAAATGTGGAAAATATAATAAAAATAATTATAATTATTAATGAATCATAATTTCAGATGAAACGATTTCGTATACATTTTTAGTAAATCTATAAATTAACATATAATTACCTAAATCCTAATATCATTGAAGCAATTGAATATTAAAGTATTAAATACCGATAGTTCAAATCAAACTTACATTCTCTAAACTCAATAGCATCATCTCGGAAATTCCTCTACCGGCATACAAAACTAACTGTAATCTCCATAATTGCATTTCAATTCCCTCCGTTTGTAAATAGCTTCCGTGGTGTGAATCGTTCCTTGAGCGATACTGCATGATTACATACAGTCATAATGCCATTTAAAAAGTTTAAACATAGTTTTGTGCAAATTACTATAATAAACAAGTATATAGTGTCAACTATAACAACAAAACATATTTTAGGTTAGTGATTATTGGCATCGAAAAATTAAAAACTATTTAGTTTACTCATGACGCGTTGATGTCTTTAATACATACCTGCTTGGAAGACCGCATTTGCCACGATCGTTGATGTCTTTTCGATTGTAAAATCGTTGGCATAGTTGTCTACAGAGTTGCACAAACAACATTGTTATTTGAATTATTTATTCAATGAACATTATTTTTACTATGAAGATGAATTTACAGTTAACCTATGAAGTCTTAAATAAAATACTTTTTAAACTTGACAAGTACATAAAAGAAGAAATTCGAGATAAATATACATGAAACAACTAAAAAAATATTTGTAAAACAAATCGAAATAATACAACTTAATATTAACGTGTTACAAAATTCTAAAGTGTCAATTAAATTAAATTAAGTACTTTAAAAGTATGCCACTAACACTACTAATGGTGATGACTGCATCGACCTACGTTAAAAGGTCCCTTTCGTTCAACCTTGATGATTCGTGATGCTTTAACGACCACTATTAAGCCCTTAATTTTAATGTCACGATATTTCTATTTAATTCTACATCTACAATAGTGTTGGATCTTCATTGTTTGGGTCAGGAATCCAGAAGCAAATTTTATGAATTTGTCATGTCTTACCGGAACTTAGTATTGTATTTGTATCGTATATGGTCATTTTCCGCTACTCTGCATCAAATGTGCCTATTTTGCGTGGCCCCATTACTGGCCTAAGTATTATTTCCTTAGTTAAAAATAAGCAATCTCATGGATAATAATAAGTTGTGACTAAAATACGGCCTCAGATATTTTAGTAGAGGCAAACACGCCAGTATTAGCGCATAAAAGAAATTGTAACTCATACATTAGGCATGCAACATCAAATAATGTAAAATATTGAATAAAAAACGAATCTCATATCCTTATCCTAAAATACAGGTTAAACCTAGTTCAGGAGCTGGAAATCTTGTTATCCCTTTGCATAATGTTTGTACTACTTTACTGTAAACATTATGTCTAGTTATAATTTTTATGTACAATAAATAATTTATTGATAAGAGGGATGACAAGATTTCCAGCTCCTAAACTGGGTTTAACCTGTATTTAGGATATGGATATGGGATTGTTTTTTTTTAGCACTAATAATTCTGTGCAAACTTTATGAGGAGTGTTCATTTACGCGTAAAGCTGCAATTTCGCATAATCGTATTGCCTAATCAAGGTAAAGTAAAGGCAATATATTTGCTTTCGACGCCACATAATCCGCGACCTCACAACGTCAACCCGCGGAAACGCCAGTACGCCATTGAGGCGTGTGGCGTAAATAAACACAGCTCTCTTCAGTGATGACTGCACTGCACGCCTACTGCAGGCCCGTCACGCGAATTGTGATAAACATATATATCTTAGATCTTCTCATACCGTGATTTATGTATGAGGCGATAAGTTACATTAAAGGAATATACAGCGTGGTCGTAGCGATTGGACCACCTTGAAGACCTACGTAGGTTAACAAGTAGAATTGGTGTAAATTCAATATTTTTTAACCCTTTATAGGGCACCGGTCTCAAAACGACCACCCTATAGTACTTACTTTTTGTATTTTTTTTCAAAATTTTTCGTTTTTTATATAAAAGGGTTGAATGCAGGATTTTTTTGAGTCTTGCCCGCTAAAGGGTTACTTATTGCCTAACCCTTTAATAAGCCTAGTTGGTTGACCCTGCCTACGAAGCTCGATGTTCCGGGTTGGAATCCTGGCTAGGTCGATTTGTGTAAGATCATCATCATCATCAGCCTATCATGTCAGTCCACTGCAGGACTTCAGACTCTCCAATTAAATACGCGCATTAGGAGGTAAATGCCCATAATCGCCACGCTGGGCAAACGGGTTGGCGATCGCAGTAATGTGTCCACTAGACGCTGCTGCCCATCATCAATCTTCTATTAAATAATGATCAGTGATACTAATGTGTAAGATGTTCAGAGATAGTCGAGAGTATAGTCCCAAGATATTCAGGTATATTATATTTTATCATCATCATCAGCCTATGATAGTCCACTGCTGGACGTAGGCCTCTCCTATTGATTATGCGTATAAACGCATTAGGAGGTAAATGCCCATAATCGCCACGCTGGGCAGGCGGATTGGCGACTATGTGTCCACTATGATGATTGATGACGCTGCTGCCCATCATCAATGTTTTATCAAATAGTGGTCAGTGACACTTCAATCCCTTAGTCGACTCTTACGACACCCGCAGGAGGAGTTGGGGTGGTGACAAATGTATTCTTACTGCCGTCACCACACGGCTGATTTTATATTTACTATTTCACAAATATTTTAGAACATAAAGACAACATAGCACTCACACATTAGGTACACACGACACACGACCCAAATAGTGATTAATCTAACGTCTAAAATTCCTACTACAAATTTGTTAGGTAATTCTTGATCTGAAAAACGGAATAACCCAAGTCCTCTCAGGTTTTCACGCTACTCTAATCCTTATTGTTATACTATTAAGGCCTAGAATATCGTGAAAGTTTATGTTAACTTGGTTCGTTCCCGTCTCGAAACAGTTATTATGTGTGACTAAATTGCATTCTCGAAGCTTGCTCACCTCATTTCGATACTCTTTACAAGGCATCTTGCTTAATTAAAGTCAATTTGGATTTTTAATACGACCTACTGACTAAGAACTAAATGTCATAGGATAAAATTCAACGTCTAGTAGGCTTAGCACAGGATTAGTGCGACAATATGTCGCGGCGTAGATAACTATCCATCCCTCTCTTATTCATATAGTTAGTAAAAGATGGAAAATCTATCTCGCGGCGACATACTGACATACCAATCATGTGCTAAGCCTATAGGTATGTACAGTTAGTAATGACAGGGGTACCAAAATGGGGGTTTTACCCCTAAATTTAGGAGGTAAATGCGGACCGAGAGGTTTTGGAATTGGGAACCCTGAGTAATGATAAAGCTCAACGATAATAACATAATAACCCACATAGGTAAAAGTGTAATAGATAACAATAGGACATTGTGCATCAAGGGAGGTAAGTACGGAATCACTATTAGAAGCCCGGCGCCGTAGGCGGAGGGCTTTAAATGACTCGAGTTACTATTCCGCTTACCGACCGTGATACATTTGACAGTTGATACATTGCATACAATGTTTTTCATCACACTTACCGACAAAAAAAAGTTTTAAGACAAAAAATTATTAAATGACGTACTGACATTTCTATTACTTCCTAGGGAATTTCACTTTTCTATTACTTCCGCTATGCATGCAAGCAATGGCGCGCTTAGACAGCAAATGTGTTGAAAAAAAAACTCTACAAAATATATTTTAAGCAAAAAAATATATACATATACAATACATTAGAAGAGGTACCATTAATTAATCACAAACTCAATTATATTTATTTAAAAGCACTAGTTTCCCGCAAAAAGTAGGTTAAAAAGATTCATTAATCTATCGACATAAATAATTATATCCGCGAACGTGTCAGAACTCAAATTTTAAGCATCTTACCAAATTTAACTAAAACACTCAAGCGTAAACGATTTCAGATTACTTAACCTTAAACTTCCTGCTCAATAAGTTGGCGTGACTGCTACGTAAATCAGACTGGATCCGGCGCCGGATGTCCGGATATGATAACCGGACCGGTAATCATCCGACACCGGACATCCGTGTAGGACAACCGGACAGATGGACATCTGGCGACAACGCCGCATCGCGTAGGTATGCATGTCACACAACATAATAACTTGGATTATAATGCTGAGGCGAGCCATTTCGTGTTATAATATTAAATGCTGAATTTGTTTGTTTTGTTTTGTCCTGTCATGCTTGTTATAATATTTGCCACGAATAAATTATTTGTATTTGATTATTACCCCCTTATTCATAAATGTCTTCAAACTTAGCGAAGCTCCCTAAATATTGTTTGTAGCTTTGTTTTTCTCAATATGTCATAAGATGGAATGGGACAAACAATACTTAGCGGCTTGTTAACACCTTCGCTGCGGAAATGAGCTTAACTCTCGTAACCATACTTTGTAAGGAGCCGAAAGACCCCCTATCACGTTAGTTAGACTAGGGAGATAGGGACACAGGGGTTAGACTTGAATTCTAGGTGCCTTTTGAACTGAGACGTGCTATGCTGCTTTAAAGTCATTAATATATACATAATGCATCTATGTAACTAATAAGTAGATGTGAGTTTAACCATTTAATTATATATATAATTACAAACCTTTAAATAAATACATGAATTCTGCATCAATGCTATTAGATTATTGTATTAGAAAACTATTGGATGGACGATTTTTCATAAAATTTAATGTTGGTATATCCTTGTAAAACAAGGTTTCCCTAAATTAACCAAGCGCGCTGTTAGAATATACCTGTATTAATTACCTTTGTGGGTTACTACAGGATAACATATTTTTGAGATATTTGACGTATATATGCAAATCAAAGTAATTTCATGTTAATATTTTCTTCGGTTACCGCGAGGATTACTCATGAAATAAAACTATGAAAACGGATAAACTCGCGTATATTAACTAATTTTAACTTCATTCCGACGTTTCGAACACTTTACAGGGTTCGCAGACCACGAACCCTGTAAAGTGTTCGAAACGTCGGAATGAAGTTAAAATTAGTTAATATACGCGAGTTTATCCGTTTTCATAGTTTTATTTCATAATTTTATGTTATTCTTAAAACTATTTGAATATCACAAAACGAAAACCGAATATTCGAATACCTGCATGCCTAGCCAAGACGCCATTCTGCAATCGTATACGACAAGCGATAAGTCACGTGACCATAATAATGTATGCAAATAGTCACGCGTGACTTTTCGAACGAATCTATCATTCCCATACATTTATGACTTATCGCTTATCGTATACGATTGCAGAACGGCGACTTGGCTAGGCTGGAACTTTTGAATATTTGGAAGCCCTAAACTTATGCTAATCAATGAAAATACCTCACGATAGCTTGCGCAAGCGCCGAAAATGCAGCGCATTCAATGGGTAAGTACGTCGAAAGACCACGCAAGATATGCGTCAGTCACTTGCGCAAAGGTTGCCTTCGTCTCACAAATAACAAGACACATCTGCGATGCCATAGTTGCAGCACACATAATGAACAGTGATCGGGAAAATGGATGCAAAACTTTTAAATATATGTGCTTTCAATGATTACATAGGACAAATAACAACCAAAATTATATTTGGTAAGTATTTGGCAAATTATTGTATTGTCTTTATTTGCGTTTACAAGTTGGTCTTACAAACTATACAGGGTGTAATCGATAAGTGTTTACAGGCCATAATTCCGTAATTATGAGAGACATCAGAAAACTTTTAACTGATAGCGAAAGTAGGTTACCCAACGAGTAAAATTACATTAATAACTTTTTCTAAATAGATGAAGTAATATTAAAAATACTAACTTAAAACGCTCCCATACATTTACTATTACGACTTACAGCCTTAAAGAATGTCGGGGGTCGTAAGAGATAAAACTGTTAGAGATTCGTTATTTGTACACATTGTAATAAAATAATAATTCTGATATCTCTCATATTTACGGAATTACGGCCTGTAAACACTTATCGATTACACCCTGTATAGAATATGTGTTTAGATTATATTATTTTGAAAATGGTCTGATTACACAATAGAATAAGGCTTTAAACACAATCAATGTACTATACTCATACTCATTTATTCATAATATTACAATATTACATGTCAACATTTCATCACTGCAATTGCACTGCACAATCACTGCACTATAAACAATGCAATTGTATATTGTAAATATACCAGTATACCTATAATAGTAAAGCCAGTATTTAGACACTAACCGATAGACTAAAAGGGTAAAAATAAAACAGGGCATAAAGTTAAAACTTAAAAGAAAATAATTATGCTGTCTACATTTTTATACGAGTACAAGTAATTGCTAAAAAAAGCTTCTCTTAAATGAGACACCAACACCAAGTATCCCAACGACAGATACTAGTATGGGCCACATTCTTCGCCGTCAGATTACTTTAAACGACCCATTACATTGCCCATTACTCCCATTAGACACGTATTTTATTCGCTAGAATAAAGCCTGGGACACATCATCGGAAGGGTTTTAAAATAAATTATTGTAGCCAGTTTTTTAACTAGATACTCTTATGAAATAAAACTATGAAAACGGATAAACACGCGTATATTAACTAACTTTAACTGTATTCCGACGTTTCGAATACTTTACAGGGTTCGTGGTCTGCGGATGACACACAACGACGCGATGCGTAATGTACCTAATCCTCGCTGTAACCGAAGCAAATATTAGATACTCTTAATTGATGATATTTTTTAATACTTATTGTACAATTTGTTTAACGATCTTGGAATCCAGCGGTAAGCTCTTTTAATGAGTGCGAAATTTAGCAAATGTAACAGTTTAAAGAAAACACAACACAATATGGATACAATATCGTAGTCAGGGCAATCGTACAGTCAAACATCATTATTGTAATAATTTACTGTAATCTTCTGTAATATAATATGATAGTTAAAAAGGCATTTAAAAGGGTGCTTGACTGACAAGTTTCTAAATAGTTAGTGCATTTGAAACAAGATATTGTTTGATTTCGTTGTTAGTGGTATGCTTTTTCGAGCATGTTGCAATGAAAATTGCTCTTTTCACTTCTAAATAGAGATGTCGACAATGTTTGCCATAAACGGCCGACTTGCACTTATATTGTCATAGAAAAATAAAAAACAGTTTGATTTATCTGGGATTATTAATAAATTTTGGTAGTTTTTCATTATTCAACGTAATGAATGAGATACATTTTGGCAGGTATTTAAAAAAGAGGAAAAACTAAACATTTCTAGCGATATTATGAACGCAAAGCAGCCGCTCTACCAAATCTCTAAAGGGTTCAATAAATAGTCATGAAAGGATTCACCGGGATCAACACATTGGCTGAAGTATTTTTTTTGTATACTTTTACAGTTATACTATCAATTCCTTTTAAATATACTGTGTTCTAAAAATAGCACTGATTGTACGTACAATGAACCGGCAACGAGTTTCGTGACTAGACTCCTTTAGATTTGTTGTCGATTCGTCAAGCTTTAAACTGAATTAAACGAACTAAACCACTGTAACAAATAGTAATCCAAATAAACAGGGCATTAGAAACAATTGCTTGGAATTTTCAAATTGTGTAACTTGTAATAATAATCGCAACGCGATGAAATTTAGTGAATGTTATTTATACCGCAGCCATGCTGTTTTTTGCGGTGTTTAGTATAATTTCCACAGTTCGGAGTAGGGCGAATTTCACATTTGTACGGCCGAAAGCCTATTCACTTCTCGCGGTTGCAGACGGTTCTTGTCGGATCCCATTGCTTCCGAATTAATATACAAAAGATACTCCTCCTGGAGTATGTGCTGCTCACGCGTTTCTGCTACTGCAGCTGTGGCTGGGTCGCATCCTACGATGGTGGGACGGTCGTTGCACCGTCATTTGGGGACGGTGTTGCCATCGCTTCTGACACATACCTAGAGTAGTTTAGGCGGTTTTCGGCCAGATAAATTCAGTTCTCGGCCACCCGAGGCTTCATACTATTAGTATAAAAAAGTCCGAAAAACAAGGGTGATCCGGCTAAACTACCCTACGAATAAGCACATTAAAAATACACTTTGACGCGGCCCGATTTCAGACGGCCGATGGAAATCGTACATAAGACTTCCTTTCATACGATTACTACTGGCCTTTGCTTCTATTTCAGACGATTTCAGGTGTAAATGCCCTGAAGACATCGCTTTTGGTGGCTAACTAGACCTATGCGAGAGCGGCAAACTTTGCCACAAGACTGACAGGGGAAGTTCGTGTTTGATGTTAACATTGCCCCCAAGGTGACTTTTTTGCCTTCTGTCAGCTAATGTTGCGAACCAGGACCCATTGGAATACTTTCGACCGTCCTCAATGCTTTTTCGCCACTCCAATCGATTCTCCGCAAGCGTCTCCCAATTAGGATGGTCAATTTAAAAGGCCATCATGTCCTTCTTGGCAAAATCTTTAAAGCGAAGCAATGGCCTCCCAACATCCCTTCTCTCATTCGCTACTGCACCTAGTAGAACAAGTCGTGGTAGTCGAGAGGGTTCCATCCTTTCATACGATTAGGTACTTATTTACTATCCTCTATAATCAAGCCAAAGACGAAAATGATTGGGGTCCGTTTAGAATGGAAATGAGGTAGCAGCTGATTTACATATTAAGTTTACTTAAGTATACGATAAACATGTTAACTCCGTTCTACACTGTTGGGTTTTAGAGCTGACCGTCTCGAAAAATATGTTAATGATTTCAATTCTTGTGTCTCAGACACACAGACCTACATTCTGAAATGTATAGTATAGAAATTAATAAATGTACCTAGTTAAATAGTACTAAAATCTTAAATTCTGGAATTCAGGTGGTTTATTGACTGTCATAAATAGACTCCTGTCTTTTCCCGATATACACCTCTTTGTCTAAGGTTTTACTCACTTGAGGCACAGCCAGAGATAATCATACCGTCTCTTTCTTACCCTCATATCATTGACTCAAAAAAAGAGACGCGTGTAGTGATTTGTTCCTACTATTACTCCCAAGTTGGTTTGACAGATTATAGGTAATTAACTACATTTACCACATACCTTCAGTACTCGGCCGCAACCAAGTTTATCCTAACACTACGAGTATGTGCCAAAAATATGACATTGTTGGTTGTTGGCAGATAACGTATTTAAATGATAGCTGTTAGGATTGACGTCATAGCGAGCACTTTGGTTACATTTTAATCGATCGATAGTAAGTAACTATACGACTTTTAGAAAACCTGGCCACGGCAGTGTACACTAGCCCTTACAAAACCGGTCGCCGGTTGTTTGGGCTAACCCACATACGGTCGATTTGAGGTCGCCACCTTAGGGCATCCATACCTGCAGCCGTGCCATGAGCTGCCGCGGCGTTATTAACGCACATTTAATTTATATCTGGCTCCCTTGCGCCAATACTGCCAATACGCAGGATGAGCGGGACGGATATAAAGTAAGTTCGCGTTAATAACGCCGCGCCAGCTCATGGTAGGCATACTGTAGCCGAGCGTGAAAAATTACGCGGATTAAAATACGAACTTGGAGTCAAGTGTAATGCGTGCTAAATTAAGTGGTTTTTATTAAATTGATTACCTCGGAGACACTTATATTTGCATTAAATTTAGTTGAGTAGGTATTATGATGTGTGGTGTGAGCTACTTGAGAATTCCTTTCCACCTGAAAATCTTTTCCTCACTAAACATGAGGGTATGTACGCAGCAATTAACTCAATGAAAGTAAAATTTACAATCGCCTGAAGCCGCGTTTTCACCTAGTGTTCTGAGCGAGCATTTGCTTGTTCGTGGGCTGACGAACGAACATTTTGCTATGTGAATTATCGTTTTCATCTGTCCAAGAACGAACGAATGCTCGCTTAGAACACTAAGTGAAAATGCGGCGTAAGATACTCAAGTAAAATACCAAGACACAATATCTAACTCTAATCTTCGAATTTTTTACCTTTATTTACATGACCTCCGCTGTATTTATATCTAGTATGCATGGGTCTGAGTTTGACCCTACCTTTCTATACATATATTACGAATGCATGCCACATATCCTCAGTTAGTATCGTAGAGTTAGGGCCGCCTGGTTCGTGAACTCATGTGTAGGTAACCATTATGTAAATGTTGCTGTTGTTGGCATTGTAGAAGAGAACGTATTTGCCAGCTTAATGGTTACTAGCATTTAATGTGTTTATCTACACCTACCATTAACCAGCTAAAATGAATTCTGAATCTGGCTATTACATGAAGCGGAAATGATAGACAGCTCGGTGGTATTGTTTAGAATGAATTTCTTGAATGGCCATGAAATTTTAATAAAATTATACCCATAGTTTACATAGTCAGACATTATAACCGCCGTATAGATAATTTTTATAATTTAAGGAATTTGTCGAATTCAAACGTACATTCTCACCAATAGAGTGTAATATATACACCAGTGCATAAAGAAATAAGGTGATTTGGTTTATAATATATTATATGCCATAGTTACATTAACTCCTTAGGTCATTATATATTGCCTGATCTATTCAAAATTCCGTTCAAGGGAAATTAATTATTCTAAATCCAACAGCACAGATATTCTTTCTTTTTTGTTAATGTTACACACGTACTAACTTCTGTTAAAGATTATCTATTCTTTTATCCTTTCTTATTTAAGAATACATGCTTTCTTATCTCAGTTTATTCTATGAAATCGGCTTTTGTTATTATTGGCATTGTTTCATCTTCTTACACGTGACAAATACTTTATTGGCATGCATGAATAATAAAACATGTCTGATAATGAACATTGTTAACTACAATTGTGTCAATAGAAATACGTAGGAGGCATTCTGTTTCTCCGATGATATTGTTACAATTTTATTTTGATACTAACATCTGTTTGAAACCTACAATAGTTATTCCATCTAGGTCAAATGTGATATTCTCGTAATTAACTAAATATTTCACAATAATGCAAAGCTATCTTGAATTCAGAAATGTTGAAAACTTGTATTTATTTATTCAGTGCACCTACTGGTACCGACCTCAGAAATACTAGCATTTTTTTAAGGTTTTTTGGTTGTACTTATAAACAACCAAAAAAACCCTATTGTAAATTAATGTTCAATTATCAAATATTATCAATAAAAATAAATTCCAATACCAAGAATACTTTTCTTCGGGATATACCTTGTTAGGAATATTTTCATGTTCCATTTTCGTAAAATACGTAAAAATTACGACGCCGTCGTGAAAACGAATATTAGGTATGGATATTTTTTATTTGCGAATTTTATTTTAACGATGCGAGGTTCGATCGCGAATACTCCGACGATTCGGGTAGGTAAGCCACTTGTGGTTCTGAAGAATGCCAACCATCATTTAAATATTACTCAAGCATACTTATCAGTAAGCGTTTAAGTCCCATTGCTTAAGTTAAGAATAATGTGTGAAAATCCTTAAAGTAGACAAAAATTTGTCATATTTTCCATACAACTGCTTATTTCTTCTTCCCTGAGTTGAGTGACAATGACAATAAAATTACTGTAGGCTTAGCACAGGATTACTGCGATAATATGTCGCCGCGAGATAGATTATCCATCCCTCTCTTATTCATATAGGTAGTAAAAGATGGAAAATCTATCTCGCGGCGACATACTGACATGCCAATCATGTGCTAAGCATACTGGACTGCTATCGCGGCACCAGCAGTCGGTGGCAAGCCATGTCAAACTTTATATTGAGTTTTCTATAAGCACCTCTTTTTTGGACGGTGTATTGTCGATATTCTTTTGTTTTGCGTTCCACTGTCCGCACTGTTAGGTTGGTCTTTTAGTATTATTCCAATTAAGTCCAATCACGAAATGCGATTCTCACGCTCAAGAAGTCATTGTGTTGTCTACGTGTTGTCGATACGTCCCGGCATCGTGTAAGAGAACCGAAATATTTAAACGCATGCTGAAACACAAAAAATCTTTATTGCGAACTGCACAAGACCGATAATGTTAAAATTTACATTTCAACGTTAGCATATTTATGTTTGTTTGTGAAGCTGCAATCGAACTTTACAAGACAGTTACGATTGGAATCCGTTAACTGATTCAATCGAGTAATTTTCGATTCGTATAAGTCGAAGCCCTTATTACAATGTCTTAACCCTTAAATGGACAACGGTACTCGTGAGGTACATTAACTTTGAAAAAATCTAGACCTTGATTTTTTTGTTCATTTATAATATTTTTACTACGAAGTGATCAATTGTATTAAACTTAATAGTAGAAAAAATAAATTACACTAGCAACACTAACCAACAACTGTCAGTGTCAAAATGAGTTCGAGACGAAAACACTTGTCGGCACCTTCGGTAAGTTATTTAACTTTTTCTTTTGTTTTTTGTTTACTAACAATGTTTCTTTTGTTATAAACATTATTTAGAAACATCAATCTAAAAGGTTATTAACAATTTCGCCTCTTTCACGCATTAATCAAAAGTTAGCACATCGAAATATTTGAATGTACCACAGAAGTACCGTTGCCAATTACATGGACAAATACCTGTCAACGACAACGGGTACTACGAGTACCATTGCCAACTATTCAAGCATTTTCTTTTGTTTGTTTTAATTGCATGATTTTTTGTTTTTTAACTTTTTTGCTTTGCATTATGGGTTATGTTTTGGTTTTTTTGCGTACAGTGCTTGAAACAAACTCGGGCGCACAAAATTTTGGCTTTGGTTCCTGTGTCTTACGCATGTTCGGATGATGGGTCAGATTCTGAAGATGAACCAAACTTTCAATCTCATGATCTATCTGACGAAAAAATTAGTTCTGATCCACCTTCTATCAGTTCGTCACTAGAGAACTTAAATTTATTGGGTATCAACACGGACGATTCCGATTCTGACAATGAAAATGCAATAACCGCACCGCTTTCACCCATATGTAATGAAGTTTTACCATCACCTTCTTCATCTATATATCATGCTTTGTCACCATCACTGCAATCTACACCCACAACTGAGAACCCCCAGAACCCGAGTCCTCCCAATAGACAGAAAAAAGCTTTACGTCCACAGTCAACACTATTGACATCAGTACTATCCCCGAAATCTAGCCTTGCTCGAAATGTTAATGTACCGTCCCCATCTGTACAATCCATGCCTTCACCTGACCCACCAGAGTACTCACCACATCCAGGTCCTAGCAAAGTAATGACAAGAGCTAACCGAAAACGCAAACAGACAACACCGCCATCAGCAGCAGTTCCCAAAAAAAAGTAAAAAAAAAAACTAAATTTGCTCTGGATTTGAAATGGTCGAAAACTCCTTTTCAGCACAAAAGTTGCATAGACGAAGGGATATATCAGGCAGCACACACAAAACTTGACACAAGTTTAGATTATTTCAATATTTTTTTCACACCGGATGTAATGTCAGACATTGTTCACAATACCAACTTATACTCTGTTCAAGAATCAGGAAAATCTATCCAAATGTCGGTCAATGAACTGAAAACCTTTGTGGGAATTCAAATACTCATGGGAATTGTTGTTATGCCAGCGTATACAGATTACTGGGCAAAACTTACTCGATATCCCCCTATTGTTGACCAGATGCCGTTGAAGCGTTACCAGCAAATTCGTCGTTATCTTCATTTTGTGGACAACACTTTGGAAAATTCAGATCGTTACTTTAAAATACGGCCTGTCATGGAAAAAATACGACCGAATTTTCTGAAGGTCGACGAAGAAAGTAGTTACTCTATAGATGAAATGATGATACCGTATAAAGGTTTCAAGGCAGGCAGTCGGCGGCAGTATGTACAAAATAAACCAAAAAAATGGGGATTCAAAAATTTTGTAAGATCTGGAGTTACTGGAGACGACACGTTTCGTGGATACAGTTTTACAGAGGCTGAAGACTCTGTTGGTTTAGGAGCAAAGGTAGTAATCAGTTTGTGCAAAACTATCAAACAAAAACCAGCTATAGTATATGCTGACAATTTCTTCACCTCTCCTGAGCTAATGTATATACTGAGACACGAATATGGAAAATGCACCAACACGGTCTCGTTGCAGATACCGTAAAGAGGGCAAGACGTTTGTATATTGTATTAAATGTAAAATGCCTCTTTGCTTTGTCGTTGGCAACCGAAATGCAAGAAATTGTTTTCGCCTTTTCCACCAAAAGTAATGTTTTTGAGTAATACAGTTTTTTTTTTTAGTTGTTTGTTTTACTATGCTCTTGGCAACGTGACACATAAGGCACGTTCATAAGAAAGGGTAACTTACCGCGTGATTGGCAATGTGACTCGTGTGGCACATAGGTTTTCCAGAAATTGGAAAAGCCTGGATTTTTTTTTCTATTTTTCTTGGGTATCTGGACCTATATTTTGCTTGAATTATCGGTTTATTTGAGATTTTTTGAAAATGTTGTGTCTTGCCAATTTAAGGGTTAAAGTTGTGAATTGCAGTGGAAGAGTAACCGTATCTGCGATGTGCAGGTTCCTCTCGCCCACCTACTGACCTTGCTCCAGTTACCAGAAATTTATATTGGAGTAAATCGAATTGGAGGGACGATTTTTAATGGTTTTTGCAGAGGTATGCAAAACGATCTTTGATGGACTACTAATATTGTTTTTGTTTTTATTAGACTTAGATTTCTAATTCGCTGTGGCTGATTCATTACTGAATGTTTATTTTTGTTCGAAACTAAACAAGTCGTTGTTTTTATAATTAAACGAGTCGGAACCGGAACTGACGATTGTTAAAATGTCTAAGTGACATTTTTACAACTCTTTTATAAACTATACAAACCCTTTATAGGGCAAAATTTAGGTACCTACCGATTTGTATTGTTTAGCTAAATTCACTAGACTGCCAGTGCAGATTTTTAGGAAATCAAGTAGCATTGCAGATTTAATGCACATTAGCACGAAGTTAATATTTGAAGTTTAATACACATGTAGCAGGTATTGTCCGTTTTTGGGTCATCCCCTTAATATTCACAAAGTTCTGCCCATCAACGTACTGTTCTAATGCAATGCATCTTCTTTCCAGGTAAACTAGCAGGAGAAGATGATGAAGTTTCAGTACCGTCACAAGGGATTACGACGGCAGAAAACCTAACGGAGCATCCACCACCAACAACCACCACGGCACCCCCAACCAGATCGACAGCCCCTTCCACAACTCTACCAGATCATCCAATAACCAACACTGAAGAAGATACCGATGTCCCTACCGAATCATCTATGCCGAAATCAAAAGCAAGACTTCTAAACATAAACATAGATGAGCTTAAAAACTTCGCTCTCACGCTACACAATGATTCTGATATTAGCACAAAGCTGTCTGATCTCAGCGATGTAAATTTAGATGGGGATGAAGACTTTGATCCATCAAAATTAAGCATACCTAAGCATAAAGACTTGCCTGACAAATTTTATACAAATCTGCAAGCGCCTTTCCACCATACGATTACGGCGCCTAATTATGATGAAACGAAAGACGAAGATGCTATTTGCGTTGAAAATGGCGTCACTTATAAGGTTAGTTTCAACTAAAGACTGATTTGAATTAAGGTATTAAATTAATTTAAAGTAAAGGCAGTTTTTTCTCTGCCCTCAGTGGTTAGATTATGATGAAATTAGCTATTTGGGGTTATAAAGGGTGACACTTCAATTTACATATAGGTCTCATATTTTCTGATGAATACATTTTGGAGTTTTCGTTCAGTCATCGCGGTGTAAACCCAACAAACAAAAACGTCATATAAGTCTTGACTTGTATGACATAAAGTTGGATAGCGGTCTTATTATAGTAAGGAAATGACTACTAGGTCCTATAGACGTATTTAATTTAACTTATTAGTCATGTGACGAATATGTCATAATAAACAGATCTTAGCAACGTCAGTAAGACTAAACTATACGACGTTATATTAGAGTCGTAGCTAAACGTTTGTACGACAATGCAATAGTCATACTAACGTTATAGTCCATTAAAGGTTTTGAACGGACAAAATTACGTGTTTGAAAAACCTTTATACGACATTATTATAATCTAGCAGTAGTATAGACATTTTCACAGTGACGTTTATAAAACGATCACTACTTTGTTTTAGTAGAGACTCTTAAATGACCTGGTAGTTTATTTACGACTCAAATATAACATTTCTATTACATGACGTCTATCCCTGACTTTAATCAAACTTGCAGTCGTATTTAAGTGAGGGTTTGACTTTTAAATGTCTAATAGGCCGTCATAACATATATGTACGGAACGTTTCATAAATTTTACAAAGAAAATGGAAGCAAACTAAAAAGTAGTGGTACTTTCAAAAGGAAAGTAAATAGAGATTTCCTTTTATTAACAAGAACAACGCCAACCACCGTGGCCTTAGTCACAAATGTTGAAGAAGAAAAGTGTTCATCACGTAAACAAGACACCCTTGTCTTGTTTACGTGATGAACACTTTTCTTTTCTTCATGTTCAGTATCAATATTTATTATGAAAGTGATTGATTCTGTTGCAACCATAGCACTTATGAGTGCTTGCCCATGGCCAAGTCAATCTATTAAGAAGTTTAAAACCAGCTCTCGTTAGAAATTTGTCTATATGCAAATACTGGACCATATTATTTTCAGATAAAAGTTATTTTAATGTTAAAATGTTTAGAAGCCTGCACTGTACGTTAACTATCGCCAGTTATTTTCGGAAATTAATTTCATAATAATTATTTAATTGTGGTGCATATTGACAATATGAAAGGGGTTTTTAATTTTTCGAAGAACCCTAATAGCTAGCTGTCATGGCGTATTACATGGTTTTCAACTAACCATTATACGACTTTATGTCTTTACAATGTCGTAAACAGATAAGTGTGCGACAAAAGCAAAATGTCGGTCAATTTTAGAATTAAACATACTTTTATTAATAAAAATATGACGATAAAAACTCAAAATTACGAAGGGGCATGAAAATCTAAATAGTATTCACATAGGTATATTATCACAAAACTTCAATTCCCAGTCGAACTAAATGGCATGTGAGCGAGATAGTGTTAGCAAGATATGAAAGTTAAATAATTAATGCTAACCATTTATTTCCTTGTAAGTATTTGTTTTGCACCCAAAACTCAAACGAAACTACAAACGCGTGTCACTAACAAAAAAAATAATGAATGAGTGTTACAAGTGTTGTTCTTTGACTCAAATAAAACATTTTCATATTCATATTCATATCTTTATTGCATACATGTGTTTACAGTAGGTCTTATTAATATTTAATGTTACAACATGCACCCATCCGGGTATAGCAATACAGTAATCTAGCTTATTAAACAAAAAAATATTCTAAATGCGCTACATGTACAATGTCAAATGTAAACTTTAATTATAGGTAAAAAATATATATTATGTCACTTATTATCTAATATCATATTGAGAGACACACACACACAGATTATCGCTATTGCACTCATTATTCGAAAGGGTCAGTAAGAAATTCATTTAAGGAATAATAGCATTTTTGCTGCAAAAGGGATTTTATGCCTTTGCTGAACTTTTCAACATTTTCATACGACTTGATGTTGTCTGGTATCTTATTATATACCCTGATAGCCATGTATTGTGGGCTATTTGATAGCAGTTAGTTTTAGTTATTCAAAAACACTTGTACGATCACAATACAACAAACAAGTCATTGTAAAGTTATAATGTGACTACTGAGCGATGAAAGTGGTAATTGCATAACATTTTTACGACCTTTGAATGACGTTAACAAAGTCGGCTTATGCCTTCTGTATGACCATTATACTATACTGTAGGTCGTATAATTGGGGCCATTTTCGCGTTTAGTAAACGTTATTATAACGTTAGTGTGACTTAGCTATTCCGATTTTAGGTATTAAGATAACGTTTATTAAACTTTTGAACGACGTTAAATTGTTAGTTGGGAACCTACTTTAAAACATAATGTTTTTCCCAGGTAGGAGATCGCCTGGATCGCGCCTGTGAAGAGACCTGTACATGCTTGCTTAGCGGGACATTCAGTTGCTCTCCGCGCTGCAAACATCCATACATTCGCCGGGGACGGACCCTCAACGATCCGTTGTGCTTCGAGTCGCCTGTTGACGAGTGTTGCAGCATCATAGCTTGCGCCACTGGAAATGGCGGTAATATAACTTATATTCTGTAGAATTCAGTTTCTTTCTAACATTATCATTTTTTTATCCCATCTGTGGAAGATTAGTGAAGCAAGCATCATTATCATCAGCCTATCTCAGTCCACTGCTGGACGTAGGCCTCTCCTATTAACTCTGCGTACAGACGCATTAGGAGGTAAATGCTCATAATCATCACGCAAGTAGATTTGCGATCGCAGTAACGTGTCCACTATGATGACGCTGCTGCCCATCATCAACCTTCTATCAAGAATGGTCAGTGACACTTCAAGCAAGCATACGAACCATTTAATCGTTACTTGCAATTCCAAAGGTGTCATATGCATAGAAGAATGAATTGTGTTGACGGCAAAAGAAAAAAATCGAAAAAACAGGTTCCGTGGGGTCCGTAGACGACACAGAGCACTAGCAGGAAAAAAGTAAATATAGAACCTTTCTATCATTACAGATACGAAAGTGACCAAGTTGGAGGTATGCAAGTACGGCAACGATACTTACCTGGTGGGCAACACGTGGAATGTGGGCTGCGAGCAGCGATGCTCCTGCGAGAAGAACTCCATTGTCACGTGCAAACCGAGGTATGTACTATGTACCTGTCTTTTATGCAATCCTATCTCCTGGGCTACCATGAACTCTTAAACGCGATTCAGTTTAGTTTGTCCGTTTTTGACACTTATTCTATGGAACTAACACATCTCGATTCAGATTAGGTCTTAAACTGAGTCGCATAAGTAGATCGTGGTAGCCCCCCTGAAGATTTGATGCAAAGGAGGTAATCTCCATTATAGAGGTAGTAATAACGACGTTATAATACCATAAGTCCGACTACTATCTTCAACTTATGCATGTTACGAGTATGACACTAGATTGAGTTGAATGGGAGGATCTGACAGCAAAAGTACTTAACTATGTATATTTAATAATCCATAATTTGCAAATGTCCATTATGTTTATATATATCGGGGCATTCGGGACTGATACCTTTAATTAGTCAAATTATAGGTGGGTCAATAGTTATTTATTATACAAGGGGGCAAAGTTGTTGTTTAACTGTCGTGCCAATATTGAGACCTGAGCTAGCGAAAGATTCCAAAATTGAGCCACGAGCGTAGCGAGTGGTTCAAAAACTGGAATCTTGAGCATTGCGAAGGTCTCAAGGCACGAGAGTTGAACAAACTTTGCCGCCAAGTGTAATACAACTTTTTTCCCCTCACTATCGCGAGGAAATATGATTAAAAATCTCATCCAAATGTAAATTAACTTAAAGAAACCATTTAAAACTCAATGTCGAAACGTATAGTAGAATAGAGTTATTTCTGGAACATAAAAATAGCCAATGGCTTACAAAGTCACCCATGAGAACGACCAATTTAACATGTGAGCTCCGATTGCGCATGTTTACTACGGTCATACAGATCCACTTATACTAGGCAGTAGGGGGCTATAGGAATTAGAGCAATGTCAAATTACTTTCTTCACAAGAGTGTAAAAAGCGTTTTTACCCGCTCGTATTAAACGATAAACGAGCGCTTTACGAGCTAGTGAGGGGAAAAATTCTTTTCATTGTCTTGTTTCTTACCACTGCAGCACTGTCACTGTCACGCTTTTAGTTGCTGTTTCGTTCGATACAGTATATAAAAAAAATCCGGTGCACTTGTATTTCTTTTTCACGCTAGATTTTAATACATACATCAAAAATTGGAAACAAAACATCATCTCATACAAAAATCACAACTGTGTTTCGTTTTTAGGGACACAAAATAAGACAACGAAAATAATTTTGACCCAGGTACGTGATTTAAACCGTGTCGAGTATGTAAATTTCTATCACAAAAAATTAATACGTGTTCCTGTGTATGATAAAGGGAGTTGGCGAATAGATCTTAAAGGGAGTGTTGCAAAAATCGGTCTCAATAAACGTTCGTAGTATCTTGGGTAGCACGTACCTATAACTCTTGGAAAGAGCTAACACTTTAGAAACTAGGTCCCTTATTCATAAAATACTATCAAAACGCCATCAGCTAATTATTAATTTCTCTGTCAATTTCTCTCTTCTTATCTGCCAATTTCACATTTGCAGATAGTAGAAAAGCTCAAAGTTTTTATGAATAAGGACTTAGATTTATTATTTGCATTAAGTACCTACGTACTTTTACTTTAATTCCACTTATTTTAATTTGTTCTTAAACTATTTTTCTTTTCCCAGGTGCCCCCCTCTACCTCAATCGGACAAGTGCATCAACGTGCAGGACCCCAAAGACGCCTGCTGCGAGGTGCAAGTGTGCGATGTGTCACAAGATGTGCACGAAGACCAGACCGACAATGCAACTAACTCCACATCCTCGGCTGAAGTAAGAATTCGTACTGTCTCTGATAAGACCATTACCTGTGCAATTCCCAAAAAGGTCCAAAACCAGATTCATATACATATTTTTGGTAACAAAGTAGAAACGTTTCATACAAACATTTTAAGACATTTTGAGAAATGTGGTGTATCTTGCTCAGTATCATTGATTCTATCAGCCTACCAACTTTTGTCAATATCGAAGCCGTAATCCAAATGTACAAACTTTTTTAATATCCTCACCTGCAGCCATTTTCAGCGAATTATGTACCCTATAAGCGAAGCTGATAATAATAAAAGAATTTGTTTATGCTGAGTTGTGAACATAAACATATAAAATACCAAAAATAATAATCAAAAGTATGACTCAGAAATAAACATTCAGTCCAGGCTAATCACCCTGGGACCATCAGCTTCATAGAAATCATAGGCAGAGCCACTTCCAACCTGGCTACAAAGGACATGCAAATATATTATTCTGTAATGTTTTTTAAACGGCTATTGAGTGGATTCTGTAATAATTGTGTTCTTTCAGAAACTGAACCTTACCGAGGCATTGCCAGAGACGACGACCATGCGGCCACTAGTGTTAACCGAACCCATCGGCTCCATCAAGGTCTTACAGAACAACAGCGTCCAAGTTGCCCTCATGCACTCAAACAGTAGTGAGGATCCCATTCATCTCCTCTTAAGTGACGACGGAGGAGTTTCCTTCAGAGACGTGGAACTCAAATATGATAATCTAATCTTGGATCTGGAAGGTGGAAAGGACTATATTCTGAAGACGAAGGAGACGGGAACTAAGTTCAATTTCACGATAACGTCCATGTATATGACGCCGATGAAGAAAGACCCACCGGAGGAGTTGGTAGAGGTTGACAAGAAGATCGGGTGCCATCAGGATGGCAAGTTTTATGAAGTTGGTAAGTGTTTTGTAACTTTGTCAACCTGTTCTTTCATCTTGGCTTTATTAGCCATATTTAAAATCTTGTAACTTGTAATACAAGTGAAAGTTTATTTTTGACGCTATTAATTAGATAAGGACTTCAGCTTGTATTACAAGTTACAAGCTTTCGAGAAATGGACCCCTGGTATAAGTATTTTGGAGGCTTTTACCTATTGATGGCAGACAAACTTTTTTTTAATGTGGTAACAAGGCACATGTTCCTGTATGCCTTACATGCTATCAATTTAATATGAAAACACGAACTTTATAAAACAAAATGTTGTTGACGAATGAATTAGTGGAACGGTACTTTTATTTTGCGTGACCTGACGCGTGTTAGACTGTTTTTAATTTTTTTTATGTGTTGCTGGTGGAGTATACGATACCGGTACGGTTACCTTGCTGTAACCCGTAATTTCAACACTTTTATTCGTTTTGTGACAGACAGTGACAGTACTGACAGTCTTATTTTGTATTTTGCAAATTAACTTTGTACCTACCTACATTATATTTAATTTATTTTGTTTTACGCTTTAAAATATGTTTGTGTCTCACTGGTATCGTAAACCCAAGACTTCCAGCTTTGCAGTCAAAACTACAACTAAGCTACAGAGATCGCAAAATTATACCTACAAATCCCAATCCTAGGTGAAGAGTTCCACATCGGCTGCACCGAGCTTTGCGAATGCACGGGTGATGAGACCCGCGAATGCGCCGCCCTCGAGTGCCCCTCCCACGTAGGGCTCGAGCTGATGTCGAAGGGCTGCGTGCGTTGGGCGCCCAGTCCTCCCCCTTCGCCTCCCAACTGCTGCCCGCGGGCTGCCCGCTGCCTCAGTGACGGGACCTGCCATTATAAGGGAGTGCCGTAAGTGCCATTAACATACTAGTGTGCGTCGCTCTCGAATGCCCCTCCCACGTGGGGCTCGAACGGATGTCGAAGGGCTGCGTGCGTTGGGCGCCCAGTCCTCCCCCTTCTCCTCCCAACTGCTGCCCGCGGGCTGCCCGCTGCCTCAGTGATGGGACCTGCCATTATAAGGGAGTGCCGTAAGTGCCATTAACATACTAGTGTGCGTCGCTCTCGAATGCCCCTCCCACGTGGGGCTCGAACGGATGTCGAAGGGCTGCGTGCGTTGGGCGCCCAGTCCTCCCCCTTCGCCTCCTAACTGCTGCCCGCGGGCTGCCCGCTGCCTCAGTGACGGGACCTGCCATTATAAGGGAGTGCCGTAAGTGCCATTAACATACTAGTGTGCATCGCTCTCGAGTGCCCCTCCTACTTGGAACTGGAGCTACGTCTTGCAGGCTGCTCCTGTCTCAGCGACGGGATTGTTATGCTGTTCAATGTGTCACTATTGAGTGCCTCTCACTAGATCTGATATCGACAGCCTCCTACAAGTAACTGCTGCCTGCTGCCTCAGTGACGGGACTTGGTAAGTGCCATTGTCATGCTATGTAATGTGTTGCTTTCGAGTGCCCCTCCAACTTGGAGCTAAACCTACTGTATTAATTATATGATAATTTATGGGCATTTGTTTTACCTGAATCCATCTTTTTTTAGGTGTGTTTGCTTGCCTCCGTCTCTATACTTTAAATGCACAGACAGAGAAATACACAGACTGCCATGACCAATGAACAAATACTTGTGATAAATAAATACATAAATAATGCCCTCGCCCCCCAAGCCCCCAAGTATATGTATTCCTGTACTCGTATGTATCTGTGCCACGAGATAAAAAAAAACAGTTTTCCCCAAACTATTCCTCACTGACTAACATACACTATTTTCCAGCATCCCCAACTGGACAGACGTGCCCATCAGCCTGTCAGGCTGTTCCCAGCGCTGCTTCTGCGAGAACGGCGAGCTGGACTGCCAAGAAATGTGCTCCCCACTCCCGCCGCTGCCGCCGCAGACCCTGCGGTGCCAACCCCACTTCCGCCCCGCACCTGTCAATGTGTCTGACGATGATTGCTGCCAACAGTGGGGTTGCGTGCCTAACAGTAAGTCTATTTCTTTATACAACTACAAATAGAACACTTTGACTTTGACTTTATTATTTGCGATTCCAATTGGTGTAGCTGGAGGATATTATCATCATCAGCTTACATATATCAGTCTATTGCCGATCATAGGCATCTCCTTTAACCTATACACGGACGCATGAGGAGTTTAGGAAAGATTTTTTCAATGACTACTTATAGCAGAATTTTCTCTTCTTGATTTAGGTAATTTTGAAAATGTTTCGCCACTTCTACATTGCTAAATTTCTACATCACCTTATCAGTTAACAAAATTACCATAATCTAAAAATTATCCGTATGTTGCACCAAAGAGGAGTGGCGTATGTTAATACAAACGTAATGTTGCTGTTTCTGTAACTCACCGCTCAATAGTCACACTTCTCAATAAAAATAATGGGTACTTGCAATCATCCCAGGAAAATCATTTGGGTCCAGATCGGTCACATTCATTCACAGGTCACAACATTAAAGCATTTTAACTTCATTCCCATCATCAATCATCGGCATCGCAATCAATAATTTCTTAAAGCATGCTTACACTTTTATTTTGCATGATCATTCATCTCATACTCAGGCATCGTTAACAATTAATACGTAAATTCCCAAGTGAACACCTGGACGTTCAGTTCATTGGCAATCATTGACTGTTAACGATGCCTGTTATAATCCCTTTTACTTACAGTGGAAACTGAGGTCTCACACTCAGACCCGACGCCGGCGCCATTTGCCGTGGTGTTTCCACCACGACAGCCCAAACCCACAGGCGGCAGACTGAACCTCAAACATTACATAATAGAACCCGATGACAACAGTCAGTCCATTGAAAACCACACAGTCTTAAACTTTGAACACCTTACCGCTTCCATTGACAGTGATGAAACTAACGAATTCAATAATCCAAGTAATAACACAAGACACGTCTCGAAAATACCTGACAATAATCATTCATTTTTCCCTGTAAAACCTACCGTTCCTAAACAACCTACGTACAAAATTATCCATGAAACGCGCCCTATGACTCCGCCTCAACCTAATAAAGATATGCTTATCCAGAAACCAATCACAAAAACTAATGCAAACTTTTCGAAATTCCACGAACCTGTTTATTTCATACCTGCCCCAAAGAAAATTAACTCAAACCTACCGCACAATTATGTACCTAAGCCCTATGAAACCTCTGCTGACGGTCATTTCAAAACCGTTAATAATATTTCTCCGCATTATCCCGAGCGATTCGCATTTCCCATACCCACTGGTAAATCCGCGGACAAGAAAGACAGACCCGATGGAAGATACATGACAGCACTACAAAACTTACCGAACCCGAATGTGATAACTGACAAAAACCGCTGGGACCAAAATGCAAAGTTCCACATACTGACGAAATCACCTAACCCTTACGAGAACGTGCTACTGAGAGCTGTACCAAACACGAATGCTGAACCGACGTTCTTATACAGCCATCAAGCGAATCCAGCGACTCCTAAAGCGTATTCAGCTTTAGATCTAGAGAACCTTTTAACCCAGATGGAGGTTGAGTCTGAAGCGAATCGGAATCTAGAACGATCAGCAGACAGAAACCGAGTGAGGGGGGCAGGTCAGTGACCTCGCCGGGTGTTAGCTTCTTCTAGTATGTGTTGTATATAGAAGCTACTGACTGACTTTTGAAGCGAGAAACCCTACTATGTGACGTTACTAATAAAACACTGTAGTTTGGCGAAACTCTTTAACGACTCCTATCTTCATTTTTAACAACCATGGACTAAAACTCGTAAACTCAGCTTGTGGGATAGTTTTTAGATTTATATATTATGTAGTGGAACTAAACTATTTGACTACTTTGACTTTGACGCTGACTGTACTAAGATTTCCATCATTCTTCCTTTTGTCACGAAACATTTACTGGGAAGTTCCTACTAATAATTTACGTACCAACTCTTGCAAACCTCTACACCGAAAGACATTTTAATAACCATATTAATATAATCAATTAGATTTCTTGATTGTAGACCCTTGACTACATGGTATCTTATGTATTGTTTCTCAATGCTATTTAAATTTCGTCCAATCCAAAACTTCCTAGAACTTCCGATTAATCCATTTAAATGTTCTACCTACCTGTGGGGCACAAAACGGACGCCCGTGTAACAAATTGTCATAATAAAATGTTTCTAGGTCAATCTCCTCCATCTGAAGGTCCCAATTCCACACCACATATACCGAAAGCGCCGTTCTTACCGACCGTGCCGCCGGATCCTTCGATCCACTTCCCTGATGAAGATGACGAGCAGAATCACATTCAGCGTCCCGTCAACCCCCTTGTGTCTGGATTACCTCCAGGTAAAGTTATTTAAGTATCTCCCAGCCAAACGGTTTCCGTAAGTGTAATCTTTTAATCACATGTCCTGGAAGCTATACTTATATAGGGTGTTTCCTGTGTTTCCTCAATTTCCCATACAAAATGCCGAGATTCCGAAACCAATTTGTATAAAAAAGTTAATTTTTTGCGAATTCGGGGTTGGTCCAATAATAAAAGTTGCTCAGTATGACTTACATATTATTATACGGTATGTGCGAGGTTATTAGTGACTCAGGATACATTGTGTAGAGTGTTGTTGTATACTGTGCTGCTGGATCAATCGATCTATATACTTCTCTAACGAGGATTCAGAGTTAAAAATCACTAAAGCAAACTCTTTCAAAGTAAGATCCGTAATCCAAATCCCCAATGCTAATATAAACTACTGATTGACGAAATACGATAGATTTCTTTACTCTATTTCCTTATCACTACATAGTATAAAATGAAGTCACTTTTTCTGTCCCTATGTCCCTTTGTACGCTTAAATCTTCAAAACTACGCATGGGATTTTGATGAGATTTTTTTTAATAGGTAGAGTAATTCAAGAGGAAGGTTTTTATGTAGGTATAGTACCCGTGCGAAGCCGAGGCGGGTCGCTAGTTGCATACTAAAATAATAACCTTTTTAGCTTGACTTACAACAATCGTTTTAAAAATATTTTTTTATCCCTAGCTCTCCTACCTGGAATAACGTTAGCACCAAACAACGAGAACAAGAAACTGACGGTCATAACCCTATTGTCTGACTCCCCGACCAGCGTGAAAATGCTCTTCGGCTTGCCTCCTGTACTTGTCGGGCTACGTGGAAGTGTGGACTTGAGATACACTGACAAAGCGTAAGTTATGTTTATACAGGATGTAAGTCTAATACGGGCGAAGCTCTTAACGGGTGTTAGTTTACGACATAATAAGTACATTCAAATAACTTTTACTTAAAATTAGAGCAACAAAATTTTCCATACAAAATAATTCGACGCGCAATGTAGAGCAACATACGCGGGTTAAGCACTCGTTGACAGCTAATTTCAAAAGCAGAGGACCATAGATATATGAAAGAGAGAGATTTGTAACGAAGCGAAATTGTAATGAGTCTCGGTGTCTCCGAGGTCGGGCCTTTGCCACGCTGTGATTGGCTAAAGCGCTACCATATGATGCGGCACTAGAGAGGAGGCTACGTCGATAAATTATTATCCATAGATATTTGATAAGGCCGGAATATTAAGAAAAACATTAAAATCGATCTATCATTTAATAAGAAATAAATACAGATTAAAATATCGCATTGGACGATGTATCTAATCTTTATAAACATTATGTTATCCGTCGCGCCCTTGTTAGCGCGAAAATACCTGCCGTCCTAGAGCCCAACGGTCTGGCCAGGGACGACGGCAAGAGGCCTGACGGAATGACGCTGGAGCATGGGCCGGCCGCTAGTTTGGGACGCCACCTGCGTTGACACTCTGGCGCCGTCCCATATTTCGGTCACCGGCGTTGCTGCTGGCGCCGCGGCATCATTAGCCGAAAGTCTCAAGCGCCGCAAATATGCTGCTTTAGGAACCAGCTACATATTTACGGCGTTTCGTGTGGAGACCTTGGGGCCATGGGGGCCAAGTGCACATGGACTTTTTAAAGATCTAGCGGCTCG
The DNA here is from genome assembly GCA_025490895.1 of Thaumatotibia leucotreta. Classification (NCBI taxonomy): domain Eukaryota; kingdom Metazoa; phylum Arthropoda; class Insecta; order Lepidoptera; family Tortricidae; genus Thaumatotibia; species Thaumatotibia leucotreta. The sequence goes on from JALPQI010013997.1 coordinate 29,222, forward strand.
CCTAAGAGAGACCTCAGGCGACCAGAGGGCTGGCCAGTACCTTGCACAGCGTTTAAGTATAGCTATACAACGGGGGAATGCGGCCAGCCTTCTGGGTACCTTGCCCACTGACGGCGATTTAGGCCAATTTTTTTATTTATAGGGAGTTAAGTTAAGTCCTTATATTGTCTGTTTTCATTTTATGTCGTTTAATAATAAATTAGAAAACTTTTTTCTTACTTTCGTGTCGGATCTGGTTTGTAAATAATAAACTACATAATGTCAATTATAAACATATATTTGAATATGAACAAAGCAATTTATTAACGACATTATCTTAATTGAGGGTGGGAATCATATGAACAAATCATTATTTAGACGGTTGTACCCTTAATAAATATAATGTTATCAGCCGTTTCCGCGATGAGCACATATTTAAATAAAACAATTTCAACCTTTGACAACGGTTATTGTAAAAGGTTCAAAATAATATAATACGCGATATAATCTATATATATTGTTTTACCTTTATGAAGATAAGATATTTATACAAAGGTCAAAATATGAAAGAAAAATTGAATATAATCAAATACATCAACAATTTATCGACCCTATTTGTCATCGGCACGGTCAGTCGTACCTCTAGTTCGCGGCCTGCTCGAAGCGGCCGTACCAAGAAATGACAGGACGGTTGTGAATATCGCTAACAATTGGATACATTGCACGGTCACTTACCAAATTGCAACTTGCTTGCTATTCTAAGCCGTCAATGTAAAACGCACATACAATTTGTCACTGAATACTTCAACCAATTGGTACGCCCAAGTAAAATCATTATGACATTTATGTCAGCGGTTTGTTGTTATATATTATTTGTAAAAATACGTGGTTTTATCAACTAATAACTAAAAAAATCAATACTTTCATGTGGTACGTGACTCAATAGTCCTTGAAATGTTTATTTACACTCCTATTTTTACAAGAAATAACGGCACAATTCGGCATTTTGCGGATACGTCCGAGCTCATTCTGCAGTCGCGGGTAAGTTGCGACTGGCTCATAGGGCGCGCATCTGTCACATATAAAGGCCTATCGGCCATAACGCTGCGACATGTTCCATGCCACCGTTAGCTATCTATACTGATCTGTGCAGAGGACATAACTGCCATATTAACAATAACAAAATGTTCGTACCTACATTGCTGCACCGATAATGTTAAAAAAATTCTGTGGGGTCTAAATTAAGAGTAACTTTAAAAAACCTTGTTATCCATGATTACACTAATGAATCCCATGCCTGGTTTAATTGATCGCCCGTATTAGATTTACACAGTGTATTATAACCAGGTAACTTAAGGTGTCGCCGTGTGGTGATGGCAGTAAGAATTCATTTGTCACCACCCCAACTCATCCTGCGGGTGTCGTAAGAGTCGACTAAGGGATTGAAGTGTCACTGACCATTCTTTGATAACATATTGATGATGGGCAGTAGCATCATCATAGTGGACATATTACTGCGATCGCCAATCCGTTTGCCCAGCGTGGCGATTATGGGCATTTACCTCCTAATGCGTCTATATGCATAGTCAATAGTGGACTAACATAGGCTGATGATGTGAACTTAAGGAGTGCCTTTGGCCATAAATACGATCAGTTGCAAGATGTTCTTTATTTTGCTCTTATTAAATAAAAAACATAATATATCTAATATTGTTGATATGGTCCTTCAATCCGGATTTAACCTCTAGCCACTCAGAGGTCTAAATTAAAGTTCTCGTCTACTTATACTATTTTCTACCATGTTAGTTCAAAATTCACTGGCAACTTTTATTGCCTGGGCGGCAGGAAGTTAAGTAGCTTTCAGATATCTATAAATATAATTTAAGAAGAATGCAACAGCATTATAAGCACAAACGGTATACGAGTATTTAGGGAATATTTGATTGTATAGTTAGTAAATAAGTATACGAGTCAACTGGTAGTCTATTTTCGCCATGTGTCATATGAACTACCATTCTCGGCAATTGAAAACAAAAGATTCACAGTTTAGATTCACAGTTTACCATTCGAAGACGTATTATTTTCCTAAATCTTTGTTATTCTTTCAGTGACGAAGAAATCACGCACTGGTACTCCCAAGTGTTCGCCCCGGCAGACGAGATTCTCACAACATCTCGACTAGAGTTCCGACTGACCGGGCTGAAACCCTCCACGGTGTACAAGATGAGAGGGAAACTGTATCTTCACAACTTACCCGTGGAACCGGAGAGCGAGATATACAGCATCCGTACACAAGATTTGCCTCCGGTAAGTAGACAATGCGGATGGTTAATTGGTTACTTAGATCAGTCTGATGACCTGGTGAAGGTCGCAGGAGTCCGCTGGATGCGGGTGGCATAGGATAGGTCATTGTGGCAATCTTTGGGGGACGCCTATATTCAGCAGTGTACGTCTTTCGGCTGACATGATGATGATGATTTGCGATATCCAAGTCTCTCGATTATTTGTTTGCAGGGAATACTTTTTTTTCTATTAGTTTCCGCGTACACGAATACACGTTCCGGCATATGAAAGGTAGGCGTTTAGTCTCTTTCTCAAGTACCTTTGTCAAAGTGACAAGTAAGGATAAAACGCACATTACCTAATCAGGCGATGATGTACGTTTAAGAATAAGCAGCTAAGTAGTGCGCGCCTTTGCTTATGTATATCGAATGATTTCTTTAACCAGTGACATATCATTTATTTGCTTTAGAGCCTATGCAGCTACCAATCGTAAAACTCACCAAAAATTGTTGTTCTCCAGCCCGCACCGGTAGAAGTGAAGAGCAGAGTGGTGGAAACCCGACTAGCAGTTCGTGAGCTGAACGACTCCTCGGCACATATCACTTGGAGACGCTTCACTGAGGACGATCTGCAGTACATTGACGCCATACAAGTTCGGTGAGTGGAATCTCATGAGGGTATACATAAGTTCATATAACCTTCAACCTTCAAGTTAAGGGCGAGAGGCTTCTGGGCGAACTCGCTCCATCGTGTCTCTGCCCTCGGCTCGTCTGTGGCCATGAGTAAGCCCATTAAAAAAAAGTTCTGTGTTTGTACCATTCTAAAAGGTCCGATCATATATCTCCATAAAATATTTTAAAATAAAAATAAAACCGCCTTCAAAAATTCGCCCGAACTAAAAAGTAAAAAATAACTTTAGTTCCTACCTCTTAGGATTTCCTACCCAAACCTTTAAACCTTTTACCCTATTCATTGAAATAAAATAGTATGGCTAGGTATCCTACAGATTTCTTAGAAGTCGGTGCCAAGCCAAATACGCTCATAGGTATATATTAGATAGAGCTTTGTATCTTACTGTCACTCCGATTATGCTTTTATCAACAGAATGGTCTGCCTCAGTCATTTTGATGAAAGCATAACCGGAGTGACAGTAAGTTACAAAGCTCTACCAAATACATATACTCGCGAAGTGAACATATTTTTCTTGGCACCGACTTCTAAGAAATCTGTAGGATACCTAGCCATACTATTTTATTTCAATGAATAGGGTAAAAGGTTTAAAGGTTTGGGTAGGAAATCCTATTGTAAGAGCATAATTACCTGCTAATGGAGAAAAAAAATTATGTTCAGCAAACCATTTTTTAAAACCACTGACAAGCTTTAGGTTCCTGTGGGTAAAAGCTGTTATTTATTGCTATGGCATTTTACATACGAATTGAGACTATTGTATATGTAGATTCACTAAAGCTGGCACGAATAGATTGAATGAAATGAATGATCTATCATTGTGTGTATGTGGTCGTCCTATGCCAACCTGTATCTACTGTCATTAAGACATCCACACATAGATACTTTCTGTCACTTAGGTACTCGATCCATTCGTGCCAGCTTTCGTGAATTTACCTATAAAAATCAGAGTATATGAGTACGACGAGTAGCCACCAACATTGTCTAATCCTATCACTAAAGTTTCAACAGCGTGCCCAACATTGCAGCGTATTACAACCAGTTTCAGGAAAATCGAATCCTCAATCTACGATATTTATTTTTCACCTTCTTTTCCCAGCTACCGTCCCGTCGGCAACCCTCTCTACAGTATGACGGAATTGCTCCATCACAGCAGGGACTCAGTGTTCTTGCAGGAGTTACGGCCAGGAAGCCGCTACGAGGCGTCGTTGGTGCTGATACCGCCGCCGAGCGCTACCACAGAGCTGCACGACCCTACTGTGCTAGAGTTCACCACTGAGCCGTATGTCGGTGAGTATCCTACATGAGATACCAGGCGTCGCTGGTGCTGGTACCGAGCGCTACCACAGAGCTCGCCTCGCTAATAGCAGGGACTCAATGTTCCTGTAGTGTATGAGTTACGGCCAGGAAGCCGCTACGAGGCGTCGTTGGTGCTGATACCACCGCCGAGCGCTACCACAGAGCTCACCTCGCTAACAGCAGGGACTCAATGTTCCTGTAGTGTATGAGTTACGGCCAGGAAGCCGCTACGAGGCTATTATTGTTAAAATCATGACGATTAGAGACCTTTTACCTCTCTAAATCTTAATATCTCTTTATTCTGACAACTAGAGAACCTTTACATCTCTAGTAGTATAGATATAGATACTGTTATGAACTTGAGAGAATAATGTTGTGAACTTGTACAATAATAATTATTTTTGTTTAATATTATGATCCTTTATTTATTTCTGTCTTTTATAAAAATGTCTATAATAATCTTTTTTTTTTATGTAATACATTCTTTAATGCATGTTATTTTAATAAGATGTATTATTATACTGTTTTGAAAAAATAAATCCACCTGAGTTTCTTACTGGTTCTTCTCAGGAATGGCGTAGGGTTTGAACCAGTAGTAGATTTTTTTTCTCTCTCTTGATAATGTCAGACGATTCGAAAGTGCTTATTAATAAGCTTACTTGAATAAAGAATAGTTTGACTTTGACTTTGACTTTGAGGCGTCCTTGGTGCTGATACCGCCGCCGAGCGCTACCACAGAGTTGCACGACCCTACTGTGCTAGAGTTCACCACTGAGCCGTATGTCGGTGAGTATCCTATATGAGATACCAGGCGTCGCTGGTGCTGGTACCGAGCGCTACCACAGAGCTCACCTCGCTAACAGCAGGGACTCAATGTTCCTGTAGTGTATGAGTTACGGCCAGGAAGCTGCTACGAGGCGTCGTTGGTGCTGATACCGCCGCCGAGCGCTACCACAGAGCTCGCCTCGCTAACAGCAGGGAGTCAATGTTCCTGTAGTGTATGAGTTACGGCCAGGAAGCCGCTACGAGGCGTCGTTGGTGCTGATACCACCGCCGAGCGCGACCACAGAGCTGCATGATCCCACTGTACTGGAGTTCACTACTGAGCCGTATGTCGGTGAGTAACTGAGTATCCTACATGAGATACCAGGCGTCGCTGGTGCTGGTACAGAGCGCTACCACAGAGCTCACCTCGCTAACAGCAGCGACTCAATGTTCCTGTAGTGTATGAGTTACGGCCAGGAAGCCGCTACGAGGCGTCGTTGGTGCTGATACCGCCGCCGAGCGCTACCACAGAGCTCACCTCGCTAACAGCAGCGACTCAATGTTCCTGTAGTGTATGAGTTACGGCCAGGAAGCCGCTACGAGGCGTCGTTGGTGCTGATACCGCCGCCGAGCGCGACCACAGAGCTGCACGACCCTACTGTGCTAGAGTTCACCACTGAGCCGTACGTCGGTTTAACATTCGGTTTCAGAACCTGATGTCGTGTTTCACGAAAGAAACTTGTTTCAAAAATAAATTTTTCATCACACTTGCTGCCTAAGCGCGCCATTGTTTGCGCGCGCAGCGGGTGTAATAGAAAAGTGGAATTCCCTAGGGAGTAATAGAAATGTCAGTACGTCATTTAACAATGTTATTTCTTAAAACTTATTTTTTTTGTCGGCAAGTGTCATGAAAAACAATGTACTATTGAGTTTCACTTCGCTTTACTTTACTAGGCGCCTTTTGTTCCAAAAAAAGTATTAAAAAAAAGAGAATTTCATCTTCACTTGTCATTTTTCCAGACCCATACAACTGGCCCGTGCAACTAGAAGCCCTCTCAGTAGGCACCTTTCATTCCCCAAAAAACATTTGTTAAGAAATCTTAGTGCCTACTAAGACAAGTAAAGATAAAAATCAGTTCTTAACAAATGTTTTTGGGGAATGAAAGGTGCCTACTAAAGTAAAGCGAAGTAAAACTCAGTACTTGCGTTTTTCGTTCCAAAAAAGTATTTTTAAAAAACAGATTTTCATCTTCACTTATCATTCTGCAGACCCATACAACTGGTCCGTGCAACTAGAAGCCCTCTTAGTAGGCACCTTTCACTCCCCATAAGAACTGATTTTCATCTTTACTTGTCTTAGTAGGCGCAAGTACTGAGTTTCACTTCACTTTACATTAGTAGGCGCCTTTCCAAAAAAAAGCATTAAAAAAAACAGAATTTCATCTCCACTTGTCATTTTCCAGACCCATACAACTGTTCCGTGCAACTAGAAGCCCTCTCAGTAGGCACCTTTCATTCCCCAAAAAACATTTGTTAAGAACTGATTTTCATCTTTACTTAGTAGGCGCGAGTACTGAGTTTCACTTCACTTTACATTAGTAGGCGCCTTTCCAAAAAAAAGCATTAAAAAAAAACAAAATTTCACCTTCACTTGTCATTTTTCCAGACCCATACAACTGGTCCGTGCAACTAGAAGCCCTCTCAGTAGGCACCTTTCATTCCCCAAAAAACATTCGTTAAAACAACTCGTTAAAAAAAAGTATTTTTAAAAAACAGATTTTCATCTTCACTTGTCATTTTTCCAGACCCATACAACTGGTCCGTGCAACTAGAAGCCCTCTCAATAGGCACCTTTCATTCCCCAAAAAACATTAGTTAAGAACTGATTTTCATCTTACTTGTCTTAGTAGGCGCGAGTACTGAGTTTCACTTTACTTTACTTTAGTAAGCGCCTTTCGTTCCAAAAAAAAGTATTTTTAAAAAACAAATTTTCACACAGAATTAGATTTTGATAGAAGAAACAAGTTCATTCATTTGTTTGGCGGCCGAGCGTGTCAGATTTTGTACTGAAGTTGTTACTTGCCTATTCATATTTTTTTGTGTTGTTGCAATTAATAGTACTTAAGGAGGCATTATTAATGTTTTTGTTCACTTCAACTTACAAAATTTGACGCCCGAATGCTGCAAGCTGCGATTAAAGATGGACAACTCTGTGGATTTCACTGAGTTCATTTGACACGCTAAGTAGATACGTTTGCTTGATCTATGGTATATATGACATCTGTGGATTTTCGTTATCACTTGTAATTTCTCTCCAGACCCATACAACTGGTCCGTGCAACTAGAAGCCCGTTCAGTGGGCGCGTCATCAGCATCGCTAGCATGGCGCGGCGTCCCTGCCCCCGCCGAGCGATGGGTGCGCGTGTACCGCGCCGCCCATGCTTACTAGAATGCCTACTAGAAGCCCTCTCAGTAGACACCTTTCATTCCCCAAAAAACATTCGTTAGGAACTGATTTTCATCTTACTTGTCTTAGTAGGCGCGAGTACTGAGTTTCACTTTTACTTTACTTTAATAAGCGCCTTTCGTTCCAAAAAAAAGTATTTTTAAAAAACAGATTTTCACACAGAATTAGATTTGGATAGAAGAAACAAGTTCATTCATTTTTATGGCGGCCGAGCGTGTTAGATTTTGTACTGAAGTTGTTACTTGCCTATTCATATTTTTTTGTGTTGTTGCAATTAATATTACTTAAGGAGGCATTATTAATGTTTTTGTTCACTTCAACTTACAAAATTTCACGCCCGAAAGCTGCAAGCTGCGATTAAATATGGACAACTCTGTGGATTTCACTGAGTTCATTTGACACGCTAAGTAGATACGTTTGCTTGATCTATGGTATATATGACATCTGTGGATTTTCATTATCACTTGTAATTTCTCTCCAGACCCATACAACTGGTCCGTGCAACTAGAAGCCCGTTCAGTGGGCGCGTCATCAGCATCGCTAGCATGGCGCGGCGTCCCCGCCCCCGCTGAGCGATGGGTGCGCGTGTACCGCGCCGCCCATGCTTGCGGCGCCACCCGCCGTGAACATGACGCCTTCAGATTGGCTACCAGGGACCAGACACCCGTTATCACGCTCACTGGCTTAGAACCTGACACTAGGTAAGCTATAGTTCATTCAAGTCTGCGAGATTTAAGAATGAACTTTTGACAGTCATATATTCATTCCTATTAATATGAGGGTAACTTACCATTTTCTATAGCCTTAGCATCATATGTGTGAGTTTGTTCATTCTTAGTAACCGACAACTATAGAAAGCGCATAGAAGCACATTTCCTCTTCTAAAGAGATGGCTGAGATACGCGTCATACTCGTGAACGGGTGCTGTTTGCGGAGACCGGTCTAATCAAGCTCACTCATGGCTTAAAACAATTTTCCTGCTGTTCTTGATATGAGAAATTGAATTCGCTACATGTTTGTTTATTTATGATTATTTAATATTATGACGCATGGAGACCTTATACATCTCTGAAACATTTAGTGAAATGTATCCGTTTGTTTTCTTTTTACTCTGACAACTAGAGACCTTTACATCTCTAGCAGTATAATAATGCTAATTTTAACGTTTAACTAAAAACAATTGTATGCCCTTTTACATATATCTTTACATCTATACATTTCTCAAAATTCATTAAATTTATATAAGGTCCTAATTTATTAGATGCAGATATTTTTACAGCTGATAGTACTCGGTCTCTGGAGTATATTAAACTGTGAAACATTATAGCTTTTACGATGTTTTTTTGGAGAAAATGGAAAAACAAATTTGCTACGTAAAAACACCCTGTTAATGTGATTATTAAATGAAAACTCTTTGAACAGATTCTAGTACCTCTTTTACGTACCACTTAACTGGAACTGGCCGATAAATTAAATAGTTGCTTGTCAATGTCATGTTATTTTCCGTTAGATTGTGTCGTTTGATGACATGACAGACAGAGTGTTATTATGACATGTGATAATGCACATGATGATTTTTTCTTGACGAAATTATAATTAATTTTTTTGTTAGGAATATGAAATCAAAAAAGTTACATGAAAAGATTTCTTAATTTATATTTAAAGTTAATTATTTTAATGTAAAGTATCATGTGTTAAAATATCTGCATCTAATAAATTAGGACCTTATATAATTGTTCTGACTATTAGAGACTTCATCTCTAGTTAATGTACTATATCAGTATTTATATTCAATCAAATTTATGTTTCGTTTTTAATTAATGCATGTTAGCCGTAAGATGTTATAACCTTTTATTTGAAAAAAGAAAGTCCCGCTGAGTTTCTTGCCGGATTCTTCTCAGGCAGTGGTGTAGGGTTAGAACCGGAGGTAGTTTTTTTTTCTCTCATTCGCTATTTAGTTTAACGATTCAAAAGCGC
>JALPQI010013998.1:0-39385 GCA_025490895.1 Thaumatotibia leucotreta
TTACATGTATTCAAAGTCAAAGTCAAATATTTATTGCATATCACATTAACATAAGATGGATTGTTAGGTAAAGTATAGTTCGAGAAATATAAATTGAATGTTTATTTTTACTATAATGTAGGTAGAAAGTTACCAATGTCTGTTTCATGAACCATAAGAACATGTGACACCCTGCAAGGGCACAGCAATCAGGAAATTAAATATCTTAATATTATATCTATAATAGTTGTTACATAGCCATGATTTCATGCAAAACAGTATAGTGAGGGAACCAGCGTTTCATATATGATCAAAATTATCTTCAAAATATTCACTTACAGTATTGTAACATTTAGTTAGGAGAAACTTTTTTGATTTACTTATAAATACACTAATTTTCTCCTGGCTTTTTAATGAGTTAGGTAGCTTATTATAAATCTATTTATATTCACTCCTACAACATATGTATGGAAGTTTCCTTTTTGTTACTAGACCTTGACTTCTCTCACTTCCTGTACGAGTCGCACACCTGACTGATATAATTCTTGATGGTTGATTTGATAGAAACACTGATCTATGTGTATGATTTATTGTAAACCAAGGTATAAAGAGTAGTAGCTACGAGCACGTATAAACGTTAACTAATTAAATAATTATAGTAAATGTATTAAGTCGGCGTAATCGTGGATACAGCAATTATATTTAATGCTGACGCGAGAGATGTGCAATGCTTGCATTGTACATATTCCCGGGCAGGAGATGAGGGTTGATAGGGGATGATGATGATGATTTTTTTTTTAATGTAGAAAAATGATTACGAATTTTATATAAACCAAATAGTGTTGAAACTGAAATATATCATTTGATGGTGGTAAATCCCCTGAACATTGAAATATTAGTATGGTTAAGTGCAGTTCCAGCGGCATGATGATCTTGGTCAGGTTGCGGTCGGCTGCTTTGCTCGGTAGGTGATGGGATGGAGCTGCATGATGTTGATGCCATCGAGGTAGGTCGGGGAGCGCCTTCCCCGCGGGCGGCGAACGAGGGGGTCAGGCGCGCTACGAGTTGCCGTCGACGTATGCAGCGGCGCATATATAGCGCTGCTAACACGATGACGACGCCCATGACCACGTAGATTGTCGTGTAATGGTGGACATCGTGGTAGTTTATTCCATCTGATAAGGATCCCTCGCTTTTCATGTGTTCGATTTGATCTCTGATAGCCTTAAAATACTTGTCATTGTTTTTAAGCTCATTTGACTCGTTCTGCATAACTGGTACCGTTAAATTAATAACGTTGTTGATAGGGGGCACGTCGAACTTAACAACGGTTGCTTGACTTTTGATTTCGTTGGAAAGTCTCTTCTGTGGAAATATAGTAAAGGCGTCTGCATTCAAAACGCAGTCGGTTTGGAGGGTTATGATTCCCGCCTTGTGTAAATGTTCGGCCGTGACGTCCTGTCCGCATAATATATAATTCTTGCAGTGCATACGTCACAACAAAAATATAGGTATGTATTCATAGTGCTTAGCTCTGTCCATATGTTGCGGCAAGCGTCGGTGTCGGCTGAACACTTATTTGTAACTTGATCTGTTATGCACAGGTGCGAGTCCGACTTTAATTGATAAATTGGACCTTGTAGCGTACAAATAAGTGTATTAGAATCGTAGCGAGTACATTTATGTACAGTTTCGTCCAGCATCGGTATATACGATTCTTTTTTGATATTTATAGCCACTTGATCTGCTATCGGACGTATTTTGATCATATTTTGTCCATCTTGATGTGGAATTGATATTAATCGGAAGAGTTCGTAGGTATCTCGGAAAACTAAAGGAATCTTGATTTCGAAGATAAGGTACTGACGGGTCATTCTGGTTCGCACCTTAATTAATTGATATAACTTCGGTAGATCGTGTAACGAAACGCCTGATCTATTTCAAAACCCTATGTAAAATTATTACTAAACTACTTAGTCGACTCTCCTGCTTTTAAAGTTTTGGCCATGAAGAAGTGTGATCGTCTAGAGATTGATGGTGGACCCTAACATTGTCTTGTAGTAACCTAGAGTCTTTGACAATAACAGAATATGTGGAGCTTGTGGAGATAAATAATAATGCCTAAACTAAAGAATAAAGAAGTATATTATTTGCAAAAGTTAAAACAAGATTAATAATAGTTCAAACAGTCACATTATGATAAACATTTTTAATGTAAAGAAGTATTATTTATAGTAGATGGCATAGCAAAACATAATTAATCAATTAGGAAAACAATTAGTAACTTAAAGTATAAATTTATAATGTAATTCACTAACATTATAGTAGCACCACCTGCGGACAGAGATAGGCAAACATGAGGATTTAAAATATAAATATTTAGTATATATGGTTAAAAAAAACAATAATAAATAATTATTGTTTTTTTTTCCTAATCCACTACCAGCTATTTCTTGTCGCGGCTAACTTGTGATAGTCCATTCCTTTGCTTTTCTACCAGAGTTTCAAAGGAATATAAACATATTTTTACAACGATTGTACTCTTAAGTACTGAGTTAATATAATAAAATAGAACAATGGAAGATTTTCCATATTCCTAGTCTACATTCATATGAATTCTTAAAAGAACTCACATCTAGCTGTACATGTGACAGTGTTACTTCATCATGTACGAACTATCATCAAGCAGGATGTGGTCTGCGACCCTAGGCTAACCTAACAGACGCTACCAGCATTTCGGAAAGCCTATTCCAAGCGAGAAGAAATGCCAAGAAACTCACTTGTACTGAGATTTCAGCTCTACTACCTTCAACAGTCATTATTTATATAGAGTAGAAGGAGTACTGTAACGGCCTTAGCCTATCCATTACTACCAATGTAATTTAGAATTCCAGATTTTAAAACCCATATGCATAAGAAGGTATCACATTCAAAGTATAGTGGTTACCAACTTCTGATCTTATGTTACATTCGATCAGTGCTAGATCCAATCGGTTTTCCAAATAATTCACCAGATTCTGTAATGGATTACAGATTATTTATATTTTAGCATTTATTGTATTCAGTAAGTTGAACTCAAATTAGATTTAAAAAGTTGATATGCTAATTTTAAAGCATAGGTAATCCATTTTAATGGATTCCTTAAGATTTGTATATTTAAATACAAAGAGCCCTCACTTAGGGTAAACTTTAGATAAGTAGGTATGTAAGTATACATAGATATTTGGTCAAGATTACTAATAAGATTAATAAGTAACCTAAGTTTTATTGTATAATATGAAAGCAAAGACTAAATTACTTCATAGCCTCTTTTGTGCTGTAAATAGTAATTTATTTTATACTATATCAATATGTATGAAAGTTTAGATTTGGATACAAATATATATTATAAATGCAGTAGTCTTGAGTATATTAAATACTTGATCATTATACTGTGCCTTTTTATGTAAAGACTGTCCACGTAAAAAAGTGGTCGACGTTATAATGACAAATAAGATGAAAAAAATAACAAAAACGAATCAATTATATATTTATATAATAGTATAATTCGTGCTCTTCAAAATATAATACAAGACTTGTGCAACACATTAAGACTAATAAAATGCCCTGACTTTTCTTACTCCTTCCATTGATCTTTGTACATCGGTTTCGGTGACCGTTTTACATGTTGTATCCCAATATTTTTTGAATTGTTGTACATCAGTAGCAATTTTCGGACTTTTTTTTAGCTTTCTTTTCATTATTGCCCAGAATTTCTCTACAGGCCGGATTTCTGAGCAGTTTGGAGGATTTGCAGATTTCGGTACAACAGAGACATTATTTTCCTCATACCATGTCAAAACCGATTTCGCGTAATGAGAAGTGGCTAAATCAGGTCAAAATATGACTGACTGGGCGTGGCTTCTTATGAACGGCAATAAACGTTTTTTTAAACATTCCTTCATGTAAACGACTCGGTTAACCTTGCCAGTTGTAACGAAAGATTTGCTTTTTTTACCACATGTACATATGGCTTGCCACACAATATTTTTTTCCAAACTTATCTAGTTTTTTTGTTGTGAATTTATCATCAATACCTCCTCGTTTATTTGCGACGTAAAACTGTAACCCTGGCAACTGCTTGAAATCTGCCTTAACGTAGGTCTCATCGTCCATTAAAATGCAATCAAATTTCGTCAAATAATTTGTATACAATTTTCGGGCTCAAGTTTTACATACTTTTTGTTTAGTAGTATCGCGATTTGGTCCGCTAGACGCCTTATATGAGTGTAAACCTGCTTTTTGTTTGATCTTTTGGACGTACGACTTCGATACCTTACATTTCCTGGCGACGTCTCGAATGGACAGTGTTGGGTTCTTCTTAAAGTGCTCGATTACTTTCCTTGCCTCACTTTTATCCATGGAACCGTGTTTTCTACCCGAACCTTTCTTCCTTTCGATCGTCAACGTCGAGCGATAACTAGCCAATACCTTTTGGACGGTAGATTTAGGAACGGATAATAATTTAGCTAGCTTAGCTTGCTACATATCAGGATTTTCGATGTAAGTGTACAAAATTATTTTACGCTTGTTCAGTTGGCAAGAGGCCATTTTATTATAGTTATTATTTTTAAAATGGAAAGTAGTCCCAAAATAAACCTTATATATCCCGCCTTATAACTGTCACAGTGACAGATTTCATTTTTCTTTTATTTTTTTTTTTTAAGAATTTTATGTCGACCACTTTTTTACGTGGACAGTCTTTATAGTATTTATAAAGATGGATAAGATATTAATGATATTTCAAATACATATTACAATGGTTTTCATGTGTTCAACCTAGATTACTAGATTAGGTAATTGGAACTTTATTTCCAAAACAAAGCAGCTGCTCTGAAAATTATACATGCACACAAAATAGGTAATTTACACAATGAAATCCCATAAAAATAATGGTATAAATTCTTCTAAATAGTAGGTTCAGGTTACTGAGATCATATTTCCTTGATGGAAAAACAGCACACTGCTCTGTGCACTATACGTACTACAGACAGACATTTCTCACAGAATAATGATTGAAATTTCGTAGCACCAGGATATCTCTCAACATTAATCTCTACTTGTTAGTAGATCTCCGATCCATATACTATCAATATGCAACCCTTTGACGGGCGAAAGAACGGGAGTTGGGTCCAAAGGCCTTTAGTCAAGATCTCGCTACGACAAACAAAAATAAACACTTACCAGTTACTTTGAGCTCACTGTCTAATCAAATTCTTTGTCATCTGACTTAACTTTAATACACTAAAACTTTCTTACAACTTTGACAAATAGGTAGGTACTAAGACAACACAGTTCCTGAAATCGCCTTGACTGCTTTGTTATCACCGTTCGGTATCCACAGTCAACGTTTTACATAGAGGGTTAGTAAATACACAAAACAAATACATAAAAGAGACCTCGAATGCAAATACAATCTACTCTAGGTGTTGTTAGTAACCCAAATATTTCCTAGATTATTCTTTCCCATTGTTTTATATTTATGCCACATAGGTACGTTAACCGAAAGAAACGGGCGAATTTAAATATCGAATTCAATAATTAACTCCAAGACTAGGTGTATTTTATGTAGGTAATTACTGTAAAGTTAACACTCGATAAGATAAGAATCAAAAACTCACCAAACCGAAGGTATTTGCAACTTACTATTACTACACTACACATTTTCGTCTACCACGTGACCCCTTCGCAGAGCGACAGCTCCTTCCGAATCTCAGCCAAAAAATCCCCCCTTTTGTAAAAAATGGCGTCTATTTATAGGGTTTTCGAACTGCCTAAAATGTATCACTAAAAATCTCGAACCAAGTAAAACGTTGCTACTATTTAATATCGACCTTATTTTCTACAACTTTAAGTTTATTTTATCTTGACTCTAGGTTCGACATAGAATCCCTTACTTTCTATATGATCTTTCGCCATCTTTTCTAGGATTTTGCACACGTTACTAGCATCGTCCTTTTTAGATTTTAATAATTTAGTACTGATGTTTGATCTAGTGATTATATTTCGAAAATACTTTTTAGTTCGAATATTTATTTTAATTGTTAGTATTTTATAACACGAGTCCGACTAGACCCACTATCGCGTATTTTAATTGCCGGATCGAACGGAAATGAATTAATTCAATGAAGTACTTCGTTGACTATTTACGATCGTTTAATATCTTAATATTCGCCAATTGCGTTGGTTTACTATGGATACATATATAAAAATTATAAATATAATTATGGAATATATGTAGCAGTTCAAACGGACTGTTACAATCGGTGTTTATGTTTTCGCATGGAAGAGTCAAGTCTTTTGGCATCTGCCCGGCGATGATGTTTAGCTGTAACATCTTAGTACACAATCTATAAATTTGTAGATTAGACTAAGTGTCTGTACAACATGATGATTTTTTATGAAATAAACAGTTTAAATTTTAAAATTTTAATTTTTATTTTTTTTAGCTCATCTTTTAATTGTTGTGGTGTCAAGAGGTGGACGTTAAATTTGCCATAAATAACGTTGGTAATGGTGTCTAATAAAGTGTCTTGTATGCTTTTCAGGTTGACGAGTATGCTATTTGCGATGATTGATGACACAGTGATTTCATTAATCTGAGTTGATTCTTGAATTTCATGTCCTTGTTGGTTCAGGCTCTTCTCGATATTGTTAATGTGCTGATTGAAGGTCTTGTGCTGATTTTTCACCGAAATTTCAACTCTTTTTAGAAGGTTAGCTTCTGCCTCTGTAACTGATGTTTGATTTCTCCATAATTGCGCCAGATGTCTTTCGTTAGTCCTGGTCAGGTCGATGTCTTTTTGATATTGTTCGGCGAACTGTTCGTCTAGCACGCCAA
Source organism: Thaumatotibia leucotreta (assembly GCA_025490895.1). Classification (NCBI taxonomy): domain Eukaryota; kingdom Metazoa; phylum Arthropoda; class Insecta; order Lepidoptera; family Tortricidae; genus Thaumatotibia; species Thaumatotibia leucotreta. The sequence continues at coordinate 6,860 of JALPQI010013998.1, forward strand.
ACAGGGTGTGAGCAATGCTACCGACACCGTTTATGAGGCCTCTCCTCTTCCGCGGAGGTTCGGGGCGTTGATCGAGTAGCATGCCGTCGTAGTATTTTAATTCCGAGAAGGCGTGTCGTAGTTGCGCCAATACAATGTTGCATTGATGTTTATTTTCTATGATGTGACACATCTTTTCCAAATGAGTGATGTATTTGGAAAATAATTCTGATCCTTCCCAATATGGACTGATATCGTAATAAACTACAAGCTTCCATTCGTCTCGGGCCAATTTCATATTTGTCATTTTGTCGAAATAAATGCCTTGACCTTCTGTGAAACTTGATACGTCATAGGTGCACTGCGCCGGTGATATTATTAACATAAACAGCAGGAGTGCCGAAGTGATGAGAGTGACAAGTTTTGATTTTGATGATCTTCGTTGATTTGTTGGTTTTGATGGGATTGCTGATAAGTTTTCTTCATTGTTGGATGATTCGTTTTCGGAAACTGGCAGTTTTGAAAGCTTGATAATGGGTCTTTTGATTATGGAATTTTTAGTCTTCACTGATGCGACACGGACGAAGCCGTCCTTTCCCGGGTGAACATCTGATACCCGACCCATAGCCCACTTGCCAGGCGGTAAATTTGCGTCGTGAATGAGTACGACGTCGCCGATCTTGATATTTGGTTTAGGTTGTGTCCATTTACAGCGTGATTGTAACTGACACAGGTATTCGGCTTGCCATTTCTTCCATATATCATGGAATATTTTTTGTGTTAGGCGCCACCGTGTTCGCTCATCTCGTTCGGTTTCAACGATATGAAGAGTCGGCCCACTTGCTAAAAAATGTGCTGGCGTGAGGTAGTCCAAGTCATCTGGGTCCTCGGTTAACGCACATAATGGACGCGCATTTAGACAACCTTCTATCTGCGCTAATAGAGTTGTAAACTCTTCGAATGTCAGATGCTGATCTCCCAACACTCTGTGGAGGTGATGCTTAAGGCTTTTAACGGCGGCTTCCCATAACCCGCCGGCGCTGGGCCATGATGGAGCATTGAAGTGCCACGTTATGTTCATGTCAGTGATAGTCTTAAAAAATGATTCATCGAGTGTGGCATTGATTTCTTCATACTCTCGTTTGATTGCTTTGCTGGCCTTGGTGAAGTTCGTTCCATTGTCACTGAAAATGTGACGGGGGGCTCCACGCCTTGCGGACATCCTTCGTAGGGCAGCCAAAAATGATTCGGAGCTTAGATCTGTGGTATTGTTCGTCTTCCGACTCCAAAGGAAACAACCAACTACTTTCACAGCTGTATTAAAATCCAAGCAGTAGGTACAAGGCAAGCAGAAATACAATAAGCGAGCGTACAGGATAGAACACGTAAGTGAGATCGTAAAGCGTAAGCGGGAGCGGGCGCTGCGCAGAGCGACATGCATTCGCCGTCTCGATAGGTGTCTGACTGGCGGGCGGCGGCGCGGGCGCTCGCCTCGGCGAGCCGGTTCTCGGGCGTGACGTCACGAGGGCCGCTCCAGTGCGGCCGGCCGGCGTCCCGACACAGCTGTTTATTACAATTCGCGTCGATACCTATTTGAGTATATGTATTTATATTTGTAAGTATATATTTATGGTATACGTATTATTAGTGTGAAAGTAAATATTTTTATATATTTATTTAACTAATTATATTATTTATTTATTACAATAGTATTATTATGTAAGTATTTATTTTATGGATATTTATTATTTATAAGTAAATATAAATATAATATCAATATAATCATTAGGTAGGTAATAATTATTATTTGTATGTAGATTTAAGTATATAATTAAATATGTATTTGTTATTTATTATTATATACTTGTATTTATTATTATTAATATATTTATGAGCTTTAGGTATAGTGGTCACACCACATCACTCCCTCCCAGAGACCGTCTTACGGGCGATAATAGTCCGGAAATACTACTCGTCGGCCAGATCTAGTATGCGTCTTTGGTGCATCTCTGTTTTTCTCTTTTTCTGGGGTCTTCTGGGGGTGTGTATTCTCTTTTCTTTCAGGGCTGGCGGTGTTGCTAATGCTGTCTTCGAGCATATAAGCAGGCTTCAGTCGATCGATTGATACGGTGGTCTCTCTTCCGTTTAACTTGATCGTCCAGACTTTATCTCCTCGTTTTATTACTGCGTGCGGCCCAGTGTATGCTGGCGTTAACGCGCCACGTACAGCGTCTTCTCTCACGAAGACGTGAGTGGCTGACTTCAGGTCTTTAAACACGAATGTACTCTTATTGCCATGCCTCGAAGTTGGCACAGGGTGCAGTTGCTGGGTAATGTTACGCAGGCGCGCGGTAAAGTCGGTGACGTCAGTTGTCGTTGCATTGCAGGGTTGAAAGAACTCCCCAGGCAGTCGTAGTGTCTCTCCGTATACGAGCTCTGCGGATGACGTTTGCAGGTCTTCTTTGAACGCGCTTCTTATTCCTAGTAAGACTAGTGGTAAAGATTCCGTCCAGTTTTCCTGCGCGTGACATACGATGGCTGCTTTCAACTGCCTGTGGAACCTCTCAATGAGCCCATTGCAGGCGGGATGATACGCCGTAGTACGTCTGTGCTTGAATCCTGCTATCTTCGCCAGATACGCGAATAGTGCCGATTCAAACTGTCTTCCGCGATCTGTCACTATATCCACCGGGCAGCCAAATCGAGATATCCAGACGGACAGAAGAGCTTTAGCGACTGTTTCGGCTGTGATATCCATCATGGGAATAGCCTCTGGCCAGCGTGTGAATCGGTCGATTGCCGTCAGACAATAGCGATAACCTTGAGATGGCGGCAGTGGTCCGATGATATCTATGTGGACGTGCGAGAATCTGGCTTTTGGTAGCTGGTATGTTCCCAAGGGTGCTTGGACATGCCTTGTTATCTTTGAACGCTGGCAGGCTGTGCACGCTCGTGCCCAGTCATGACAGTCCTTCTTCATGTTTGGCCAGATAAATCGTTCTGTCACGAGCCTCGCTGATGCTCTAGTTCCAGGGTGACTAAGCGAGTGCAAGCTGTTGAAAACTTGTTGACGAAATTCTGGTGTCACATAAGGCCTCAAGGTCGACGTGCTGCTGTCACAGTATAGGTCGGTCAGTGTGCCCGGTATCGCCATCTTCTTTAATTTAATGGTGTGGGTTGTGTTACCGTCTAGTATTTGTTTGAGCTCCGTATCCTTGCGTTGTGCCTCTGCAAGGCGTACAAGGTCAACGGGGCTCTCCAGCTCTTCTATCCTTGACAGAGTATCTGCAACCACGTTATTCTTTCCAGATATGTGTTGTATGTCTGTAGTGAATTGCGAGATCAGGTCGAGATGCCGGAATTGTCTTGGAGAGCAGCTAGATTTGTGAGAAGCAAAGGCGTAGCACAATGGTTTGTGATCGGTGAATACCGTAAATACTCGAGCTTCTAGCATATGCCTAAAATATTTGATTGCATTATATATTGCTAGCAATTCCCGGTCGTATGGAGAGTACTTTTGCTGAGCGGGGGTCAACTTCTTGGAGTAGAATGCAATAGGTTGCCAATCATCTCCCTTCTTCTGTTGCAACACAGCACCTACTGATGTATCTGATGCATCAGTGACCAGTGCGAGAGTTGCTTTACCATCTGGGTGAGCTAGCAATGCAGCATTGCAAAGGCTTTTCTTGCAGTCGTTAAATGCCTTCAAGGTTTCGCCTTTAAGCACAACCGGCTGTGATCCTTTGGCTGATCCTATCAGTAAGTTGTGCAGAGGGGCTTGTAATTGCGCTGCTTGAGGGATGAACCGCCGATAGAAATTGATCATCCCTAAGAATCTTCTCAACTCCTTGATGGTCTTCGGTGCCGGAAATGACTCAATTGCCTCCACCTTCGTCTCCAGAGGTTTTGTACCGGCTGAAGAAATGTGGTATCCAAGGAACTTTACTTCCGGTACTGCGAAGATGCATTTCGAAGGGTTTATGACAATTCCGTATTCCCTAAGCTTGCAAAACAAGTGCTTCAGGTGTTCCATATGAGCCTCTTCGTTTTCAGAAAAAATTAGGAAGTCATCCAAATAGGCGAATACGAAGTCCATCTCTCTCGTGACCTCGTCGACAAACCTTTGGAATGTCTGTCCCGCGTTCCTAAGACCGAAAGTCATATAGGGGAATTCGTATAATCCAAAGGGTGTCGATATTGCCGTCGTTGCGATGTCATCGGGATTTACCGGTATCTGGTTGTAGGCTTTTACCAAGTCTATGGTGGAGAAGACCGTGCAACCAGCTAGGTTATGGGCAAAGTCGTGAATGTGGCGGATGGGATACCGGTCTGGAACAGTTCGCGCGTTCAGTTGCCGGTAGTCTCCGCAGGGTCTCCAACCATTATCCTTTTTTGGTGCAAGATGAAGTGGCGAAGACCAAGGGCTTGACGACGGCCTCGCTGTCCCGTCCTTGAGCATGGCTTCAAACTCCAGTTTAGCGATCTTCAATTTGTCCGGAGCAAGTCTTCGTGGAGTGCAGTGTACTGGCGGTCCGCCGGTCGTCGTGATATAGTGCAAAGTGTTGTGCTTTACTTCACGATGAATACCGGGAGGCCGTGTTATCTCCGGGTACTCTCTCAGAAGATCAATGTATTTGGACTCACCGCAGAGGGTTTTAATGGAATGTACATCATCCGTTGAAGTCGCTGCTGTGCCTGTCGTTGACAGAGATGTCGTGCTGTCTATTAGGCGCTTATTACGGCAATCGATGTATAAATTATAAAAAGATAGAAAATCGATACCGATTATGGCCTTGGTGACATCTGCCACGATGAACTGCCAACCAAATTCTCTGCGAAGACCTAGGTTCAAGTTTAGCTGGATGTGCCCATATGTGACGATGGTGCTTCCGTTGGCGGCGAAGAGTTGGTAATCTGTCTTCGATCGATATTCGCGTACTGCGGATCTAGGAAAGACACAAAGATCGCTTCCGGTATCTACAAGGAATTGCATCTTCGATTGCCTATCCATGACGAATATGCGACCGGAAATGAGGCAATCGTCGGCCGCCATTATCGATTGCCTTGCTCGTTTCCCGATTCAAAGTCGCAAGGCTTCACACACCTCGTTGCCTGAGACTGGAACTTGAAGTGGTACCAGCATACAGGAAACCTGCGATAGTTTGATTGCGAACGCTGCTGACTATTTCCACGTCGCTGACTATCGCTACGTCCCCGGTATTGTGGCTTACCTGCATTTCTGTGCTTGGGACGAGATCGAGATCGCATTTCATTTGAGAGCTCTTGCATCTGCTTTGTAAGTGCCGCTATTTGCTTAGCCATATGATCCATAGCTGAACTGCTGGCCTGGCTCGAGGCGCTTGCAACCTGCGGAGTGCTTGGAGAGATATCCCATACCCGATCTGCTAGGTCCGCCAAAGAGTCAAGGCTAGACAGTGGTTGTGTTGCTATAGCTCCCTGTATGTTGTGCGGTAGTCGGCTGGTCCAGATGGTCTTCAAAAAGTCCTCAGGGACATCCGGTCCAGCGATGTGCTGCAGGTGCCTCAAAAACTGCGAAGGTTTCCTGTCGCCTAATTCCTCGTGGAGCAAAAGATTCTTTAATTTTTTCTCACGTGAAGCTGACAGTCGCTTAATAAGTTCGCTTTTCAATTTCTCATACTTGTCTGTTGCGGGAGGCGATATAATTATGTCCTTTACCTCGGCGGCGTACTGATGTTCGAGTTGAGATAGCACGTAGTAAAACTTTGTCGCGTCGGAGGTTATGTTTGACAATATAAACTGACCTTCCACTTGCCCGAACCAAACGGCCGGTTCCTGCGGCCAGAACGGAGGTATCTTCACCCCGACACGGAATGTGTCGGCACCAGTGGTAATGCGCGCGGTACCGTTATGTTTCGGCGCGCCGCTGCCGTCTGCATCTCCGTAATCCTCATTATCAGACATTATGCTTTGACTTACGGTTTTTCCTTAGGTTGTACTTGCGATAATCCAGAAGTAAGCTGCGATTCTGTCCAAAGCGGGGTCACCAGTGTGGTATTGTTCGTCTTCCGACTCCAAAGGAAACAACCAACTACTTTCACAGCTGTATTAAAATCCAAGCAGTAGGTACAAGGCAAGCAGAAATACAATAAGCGAGCGTACAGGATAGAACACGTAAGTGAGATCGTAAAGCGTAAGCGGGAGCGGGCGCTGCGCAGAGCGACATGCATTCGCCGTCTCGATAGGTGTCTGACTGGCGGGCGGCGGCGCGGGCGCTCGCCTCGGCGAGCCGGTTCTCGGGCGTGACGTCACGAGGGCCGCTCCAGTGCGGCCGGCCGGCGTCCCGACACAGCTGTTTATTACAATTCGCGTCGATACCTATTTGAGTATATGTATTTATATTTGTAAGTATATATTTATGGTATACGTATTATTAGTGTGAAAGTAAATATTTTTATATATTTATTTAACTAATTATATTATTTATTTATTACAATAGTATTATTATGTAAGTATTTATTTTATGGATATTTATTATTTATAAGTAAATATAAATATAATATCAATATAATCATTAGGTAGGTAATAATTATTATTTGTATGTAGATTTAAGTATATAATTAAATATGTATTTGTTATTTATTATTATATACTTGTATTTATTATTATTAATATATTTATGAGCTTTAGGTATAGTGGTCACACCACAGATCTGATACTAGCTCCAAGTGTACTGCCTTTGTCGCCATGCAGACGAAGACGGCAATGTAGCCCTTGGTCGTCTTGATTCCACGACCTTTGCTTGCCTTCACTGTGACGTATCCTGTATAATCTACGCCAGTATTGTAAAATGGCCTTGATGGGTTTGACCGCGACTCCGGTAAGTCGCCCATTATTTGTGATAGCTTTGGTGGTTTCTGTTTAAGGCACGTTATGCAACGGCGTACGCGATTCCTCGTAGCGCTGTTGCCTCCTACAATCCAGAATGCTTCCCTTAGCTTAGAGTGTGTGAGCTTAGCGCTTCCGTGTAGAACGGTTTTGTGTGCTTGATCAATAAGCAACTCCGTCAGGCGACCCTTGTGAGGGATGATAAGTGGATGTCTCATTTCCCAGCTGATATGCGCATTATTAAGTCGCCCGCGAACCCGTAACATTCCATCTTGATCCAGAAACGGTCTTAATGTCAAAATGTTGCTTTTTGAACCCACTGATTGATTTGATCTTAAGTTATTGATTTCATCTGAAAATTCCTTTTCTTGAACGTACTTAATGATTCTATTTTTAGCTTTGTTTACCTCGTCAGATGTTAGGTAACTCGAGCTTTGCTGACGCCGCGAAGATAATCGTAGTATCCATGCGAGTATACGAGTGCAATGTGTCATGTTGCTATGCTTGCATAATAAGTCATTGATAATATCACTGTCTGTTTGTTTACCAGTTGATAAATTACATTGTTTTGATGTTTTTAAATCTTGATCCGTAGTAAACGTAGGTCTGTCTTGATTTTGACTGTACGTTGATAGCCAATCTGGACCATTCCACCAAATGCGATGCTTAAGTAACTGCTGGGCCGTTATTCCGCGCCTAGCACAGTCAGCCGGGTTTTCTTCAGACTTAACGTAGTTCCAACAAGTCGACGGTATGATTGCTGTTATTTTCGCAACTCTGTTGGCTACGAACGGCTTCCATTTGCTAGGGTTGCCATTTAGCCATCCTAGTACTGCTGTACTGTCCGACCAGCAAATAAGTTTGATGTTGTTTTCTGATAGTGACTGCTTGACCTTGTCCATTAGTGCTGATAAAAGTAGAGCTGAACACAATTCCAATCTTGGCAAGGTCACTGATTTTTTTGTCGGTACGAGCCTTGACTTTGCTGCTACCAGTACCGGTGCTGGTTTTATGTCGTCCGTAGAGATGGCACGGCAGTATATTGTGCATGCGTACGCTTTTGTCGACGCGTCACAAAACCCATGAAGTTCAAGGTCCTGATTTTTATGACTCTTTAACCAACGGGGTATTTTGATATCTTTGATGTTTTGTATATCTTGAGAAGTTGTGCACCATTCCTGTTTGATATTATCGGGCACTTGATCGTTCCATCCGATGTCATCTGATATGACTTTTTGAAATAATAACTTTAATTTCGTGCTTACTGGCGACAACCACCCTAGAGGGTCAAATACTTTCGCTATACTTGATAATAGCTCTCTTTTCGTCAATTTGATTGATATTGAATTTGATAGCGGTTCAATCTTGGGTTGAAAAGTAAAGTGATCTTCTCGCGGATGCCAGCGGAGACCCAGCGTTTTTGTTGTTTCTTGATCCTTGAATTCGAAGGTTTGCTGTAAGTCTTGATACTTGCTGACCCCATCCAATAATTTTGATGAGTTTGATGTCCATTTTCGAAGATTGAACCCTCCCGATTTTAATAAATTGATTAAATCGGCCTGCATTTTCTTTGCAGATTGGAGATCATGAGAGCCGTGGAGAAGGTCATCCATGTAAAAACTCTCTTCTACGACGCCAGACGCTTCTGGATAGTTGTGACGTTCGTCTTGGGCTAGTTGCCGCAACGTCATCATGGCTAACCAAGGGGCAGCTTTGGTACCATACGTCGTTGTCGTTAACGCATATTCGCGTAATGGTTTATGTTCATTATCTCTCCAAACGATCTTCTGATATTTTTGATCTTGAATGTTTACCCCAATCATTCTGAACATTTTTTCTATGTCCGCAACATAAGCGACTTTGTATTGTCTCCATTTGATAATGAGTGATAACAATTCTTGTTGCAAATTGGGGCCACAGTACATGATATCGTTCAGACTTATCCCATTTGATGTCTTCGAAGAAGCGTTGAAAACTACACGAAGAGATGTGGTTGCTGACTCAGGTCTTTGTACGCAGAAATGTGGCAAATAGCAATCTTGTGATGAGCTTTGCTTGTTGATTTCGTTTTTACATTCGCGCATGTGACCCAAATTGATATATTCTTGAATAAACTTCTTGTACTCTGATTTGATATTTTGATCTTTTCGAAACTTCATTTCGAGTTGTTTGAATTGGGCTACGGCAATATTCCTTGAATATCCGAGTGCGTTTTCTTTTTCAGGCTTCAACGGCAATCGGACAACATATCTTCCATCATCTTGACGAAATGTAGTTTCGCGATAGAAGTTGAGGCAGTATTGATCTTCTGATGACAAAGTTGATGTTTCGTTGATGTCTTCTATGGTCCAGAAACGCGAGATGTCATCCATGTTGTTGACGACAACGCAGCATTGAGGTACATTCCCATTGATAATGTACCCAAGTTTTGTTTTTTGGGCTACAGGAAGATCATCGCTTTCAACGATGGTGCCATTTTGTATGTATTTGGCATAAACTTCGGATCCCAATAATATATCAATAGGGCGGCTGATATTAAAATCTGGGTCCGCCAGTGGAAGGCCTCTTAAGTGTGACCAATCGGGCTTGTTAAAAGTTCTGTTCGGTAATGGAAGAACGAGTTTATTCATGATATAACACTCGACGCCAAATTTGAAGTCAGATTGTAGTGATGAAATTGTCAGGCTGATGACGCCTTTGCAGGTATTGCTATTGATGCCGAGGCCATACACAGAGTCCTTGCATCTTTGTCGGGGTATTTGCAAGAGTTGGGCCGCATCCTCCGTAATCAGCGACATTTGTGATCCAGGGTCTATGAACGCCCGCATGGTGTGATAACTTCCATCTGCAGCTCTTACTTTGACGAGGGCTGTAGGTAATAATACATCGATGATTTCATTGCTTTCTTGTGTAATACTTGCAACATTTTTCCGTTTATTAAGTAGATCGGAAGTATCTGGTTTCAGAGTGTAGGCATCATGTACGAGTGTATTGTGCCTTCCCTGGCACGTGCGACATCGACTTGTTGAAAAACACTCCTTATCGTAATGATTATAAAGGCAATTTTTGCATAAATTCAACCTCGCAATAATGCCTCGTTTGCTTTCTGGTTTTGCACTTTGGAACGTTTCGCAATAGAATATGCCATGATTGTTATTGCAAACTGGACAATGATTTTTTTGATAATAACTTGATTTGATATCGTTTGATTTATTTGGTGATAATGATGAATCCTTTATAGCCCCGAATGATTTATAGAAAGGCTTTCTTGATGTTTCTGGTTGTTGGGACATTTTCGGCGTATCCAACTTGCGGCGGCTGGCTTCAAATGATGTAAACTTCATCTCTAAGAAATCTAGAAACTCCTTTAAGGTGGGCAAGTCACGTGGGTTCTTTAATGATTCAACGTACTCCGTATGACTTTCTGCATCCAATTTTTGTGATAGAATATGGACGATCAGTGGATCCCATGACTTGATGTCCACGCCGAGGTTCCTTATGGCATTTAGGCTCTCGTTGGTGGTGTCATGTAGTCGTTTAATCTGTTGATATGATTGTTGTTGCATTGTTGATAGCGATAGTAGGTTATTGAGATGGGCAGTAAAAATGAGTTTTGTGTTGTTATATCTGTGGTTTAGGATTTCCCAACAGGTTTCATAATTTTCTGAACTAATATTGAGATGTTGAATAAGTTTTTCAGCTTCGCCTCGAACCTTATTCTTCAAAAATTGCATCTTCTGTGCATTGGACATAGAGTGGTTATGATGTATGGCTTCATTAAATAAATCCTTGAACGAAACCCATTGTTGGTAGTTCCCACTAAACGGCGGTATGTCCATGACTGGTGTTGATTTCTCACGATGCGCCATAGACCATATCTTCGAGTTGATTGATTTTTTGATTTCTTGAAATTTTTTCTCATATTTGCAGAACGTTTGATTGTAGGTTTCGTCGTCTTCACAGAGTTCACTATCGATGTCCCAGTGAAGAGTGTCTATGGTTATCCAACGAGACTGAACTGATTTGAGTAAATCTTCCAACTCCCATTTTTCATTGATGGTGGAGAGGTTGATGTAATGTATAGTACGCGCGAATGCCTTGAAGTTGCTTTGTTGCTTCCTCATCTTCTCTGACAACTTGGCAGCGTCAATCGTTGATGTTTCGGTGATATTGAAAATTGGTGGAATCGCAAATCCTGGATTAACGGGAGCCGTGGTGATCCTTTTTTCTTGATTTTTTGATTCAATGTTAAGAGTGCGCTCGCTGTCGTAATGGGCGGCGCGTCTCGTTTGCTCGTCAACTTCCATCCTTCTATGATGACTTGAAGGCTCAGGAAGTTCTTCTTGATTCTTCGCTACCTCTTCAGCCCAATTAGGCATTTCTGATGAGGGATGAGGTAGACGTTCTGCTGGTTTCGGCGATATGGGCCTAGGTCTAGGTGATAAAGGACCCTGTTTAGCCGTTTCCAAATGACTCAACATTACTAGCCGCGCTGATTCGTAGAATGTCTTGGTTTTGATATAACTTTTTTCGGCAAAGTTCGTACAGTCATCGTTCTGGAACGCCAACAACCTTTCATGATTATTTTGAAACTCTTGCCAAAATCCATCGAGACCGATTAACTTGTTATTGATGGTCGACACAGTCCGACGGTTCGGCCCATCTTTTTTGTAGTTCTCAAAAAGCCTATTCATATTGCTCATGAGCTGATTTTGCTCGAAGCGAGCCGCTTCCATTTCCTTTTCGGAAGACATCTTGATTTATTGATTTGTTTGTGGTTAATGATAATTGATGTACACGTAATTGATTACACTGTGGCCACTTGCGCTGATATTGATGCTTGATAATGATTTGATGATTTCCCTTGGTTTACTGATTTGATATTCCTGATAATGGTTTGCTGCAGCTGATGATGATGATTTTTCAAGTTTGAACTTCCTCTAACTTGACTTGATTGTAGACGTCTCTTGATAATATTGATATCTTCGATGATGAACCGCTGATGTTCCTCGGTGACGATGAATATATTCAATCCGCACGGTGGGACCCGCTTGTGGGAGGCCGATTGGACTATCACTGTCACACTCACTGATAGTTCGAAGGACCAAAAGATGTACGAGTCGCACACCTGACTGATATAATTCTTGATGGTTGATTTGATAGAAACACTGATCTATGTGTATGATTTATTGTAAACCAAGGTATAAAGAGTAGTAGCTACGAGCACGTATAAACGTTAACTAATTAAATAATTATAGTAAATGTATTAAGTCGGCGTAATCGTGGATACAGCAATTATATTTAATGCTGACGCGAGAGATGTGCAATGCTTGCATTGTACACTTCCTATACATTGACTACCAACCCAACAATTTTTATTGATATCAAAGATGTAATTCAAAGTCAAAACATACAAATTTTTGAGAAATGCTCGAAAATAGCATAAATGTCGGCACGGGTTTACAAGAACAAACTGAAATTTACTTTCAGGGTGTTTTGAGGTAAAACCATACAACTATAGTACACTACTACAACTATGGTCCACAAATTCAACTCGTAATTAAGCATTAAAGGAAATCTTTTATTTTGGTTTTATCTAAGTTTTTTAATCATGAATGAGGAGATTTTGTTACTGCCGTGTGGTGACGGCAGTAAGAATACATTTGTCACCACCCCAACTCCTCCTGCGGGTGTCGTAAGAGTCGACTAATGGATTGAAGTGCCACTGACTAGTATTTGATAAAAGATTGATGACGGGCAGCAGCGTCATCATAGTGGACACATTACTGCGATCGCCAATCCGCTTGCCCAGCGTGGCGATTATGGGCATTTACCTCCTAATGCGTTTATACGCACAGTTAATAGGAGAGGCCTACGTCCAGCAGTGGACTATCATAGGCTGATGATGATGAGGAGATTTTATGTGACAACTGTGTCAAAAACATAATAATTACACTAAATCCAAGATATTTAACTTAGTTTTGGACCATAGTTGGGAGCTTTTGGACTATAGTTGGGTAGTTTTACGGTAAACAAAGTAACAAAAGAAAAGTTGGAAGTCCAAAGAAGTGTTGGGCAGATCTGTGGAAAATAGTAGGAAAAAACTGGATGATACTTGAAAGGGACAGGAATAGATGGCAAGAAATGGAGGAGGCCTATACCCGACAAGCGATCTATGTCAAAAAACCTAAACTTCACAAAAAAAATGCTTAGATAGGACAAATAAAAGGCTTATTCTCTTTATTTCTTATGTCTAGGCTAGGCTTTTTATAATAATATTAATAAAATTAAAATGTAATACAACATATTATATAAACAATACAAAACAATAGTTTTGAAAATAAATATATAAAAAAATATAAAACACATAAACACATTATAAGAAGTCCTCAAAGGAAACTACAATTTAGGACTAAAAAACCGGCCAAGTGCGAGTCGGACTCGCGCGCGAAGGGTTCCGTACCATTATCAATTTATTATTTAAAAAATACAGTTAAATCAACCTACCTCAAAAACTATAGGAGATAATTTAATCAAACCAAAAATCGTTGATAGAGATTATTAATGTGCATAACATATATTTTTTTTAGAATTTTATATAGCGTAGTTTAAAAAATAGAGGGGGGGACACATTTTTAAGAATTTGAGAGCTGATATCTCGAAAAAGATTTGCTTAAATAAAAATGAGATTTATAAACCTACATATCATTTTCAAAGACCTTTCTATTAATACCACACACGCTTATATACAACTGAAAAAAAATTTCTATCCCTCAGTTACATGTATGGAGGGCCCCCACCCCAATGGCTTTTTTTTTCAATTTAGTATCATAATCCTGTAGCGGTTCATACAACACATATCCTTACCAAATTTCGTTACTGTAGCATTTATAGTTTCCGAGTAAATCGGCTGTGACAGACGGACAGACGGACATGACGAATCTATAAGGGTTCCGTTTTTGCCATTTTGGCTACGGAACCCTAAAAAGACCATAATGGATTCCTATATTCTTCCAAGCCTTGCCTATGCTAGTCAAACCTGGATATATACAGAAAAAGTCAAAAATAAAATCCTATCTTGCCAACACGCCATGGAGAGAAGCATCCTAAAGCTAAGAAAAATTCAGAAAACACTAAATATAGACATTCGGAAAAAAACAAACATAATAGATGCACTTCAATACAGTCTGAGACAAAAATGGAGTTGGGCAGGACATCTAGCGAGATACAAAGACAAAAGGTGGACGCATCAAGTAACAAGATGGCCAGGCCCCTTAGGAAAAAGACGCCCAGGAAAACCTAAAAAAAGATGGGTAGACGATATCATACAGACTGCAGGAACACGTTGGATGACAATTGCTAACAATAGACAAAAATGGAAAGAAATGGAGGAGGCTTTTACCCAGATGGGACCACAGAAACCACACTAAAGAAAACTACTACATAACTAAATAAACCAATAATGTGGAAAATAAAGCTTAAATAATAATAAAAATAAAAAGACATATTATAAAAAACCTAACGGAGGGGGCCCAAGCTAAGGCTTATTATTATTATTTTGAAGTAAAATTTTGGGGGTATGCATTATCATTATATGTAAAGAAACACCAGGTCTCTGTTGCATGAATGTAGGGTTGCCACCTGTCCGGGTTTCCCCGGATTTGTCCTAGTTTAGAGGGCATCCGGGGAGCGTCCGGGGAATGTTGCATTTGTAGACCGAATTTAAAAAAATAAATAAAATTTGGAAAAAAACTCTAAAATCCGGGGTTTTTACGCGTCTTGTCCTGTTTTCCAAATTTTAAAGATGGCAACCCTACATGAATGGAAAAAATCGATTACCATCACTGGAAGCACCTCCGCAGCAATTTCTATATTACATGACATGACCAGGGAACACAGAGAACCCCCTATAGAGTACCAGTGTTGTTAATTTTATTCGCGTTACGAATCACCAAAACATGAGGCTCGAGGAGCGGGCGGGGAAGGTGTTAACGCGCTACGATTGGTCGTTTCGGCGGACGGTGGGCAGTCGTGCTGTTGCATAGGGATGGGACACGTCTATGACCGTAATTTATATTACCGGTTCTGGTTACATTTATTACCGGAAATTACAATTAGTAGGTATCGATAACAATGCATAATCTAAAAGTGTACATACATTTTACTTGTTAAAATACTCAATACGCAATCAATTAAAAATAAAAGTAATAAGATATCATAACATTGCCTTCCTGTTTTTTAATACACTAGGGAGTTAATGATAAAAGTGGAGGTTCGAATTAAAAGTTACGTTATGTATACTTCGAACTTTCATAATGAATTCCTCCGAATTGCACTTCCTCCGAGTTCATCATGAGGTCTATCTTTTGGTACTGGATCCAACTGCTCACCGAGAGGATCCTAAAAAGCCAACACAACATATCACTATCTCTAACCAACTCCAAGTTCCCTTGCACTTCCTCCGAGTTCATCATCAGGTCTATCTTTTGGTACTGGACCCAACTGCTCACCGAGAGGATCCTAAAAAGTCAACACAACATGTCACTATCTCTAACCAACTCCAAGTTCCCTTACACTTCCTCCGAGTTCATCATCAGGTCTATCTTTTGGTACGGGACCCAACTGCTTACCGAGAGGATCCTAAAAAGCCAACACAACATATCACTATCTCTAACCAACTTCAAGTTCCCTTGCACTTCCTTCGAGTACATCATCTGGTCTATCTTTTGGTACTGGACCCAACTGCTCACCGAGAGGATCCTAAAAAGCCAACACAACATATCACTATCTCTAACCAACTCCAAGTTCCCTTGCACTTCCTCCGAGTTCATCATCAGGTCTATCTTTTGGTACTGGACCCAACTGCTCACCGAGAGGATCCTAAAAAGTCAACACAACATGTCACTATCTCTAACCAACTCCAAGTTCCCTTACACTTCCTCCGAGTTCATCATCAGGTCTATCTTTTGGTACGGGACCCAACTGCTTACCGAGAGGATCCTAAAAAGCCAACACAACATATCACTATCTCTAACCAACTTCAAGTTCCCTTGCACTTCCTTCGAGTACATCATCTGGTCTATCTTTTGGTACTGGACCCAACTGCTCACCGAGAGGATCCTAAAAAGCCAACACAACATATCACAATCGCAAACCAACTCCAAGTTCCCTCACACTTCCTCCGAGTTCACCATGTGGCCCATCTTGAGGTACTAGACCCAATGGCTTAACAAGGGGATCCTAAAAAGCCAACACAAAATATCACTACTTATCTCAAACCAACTCCAAGTTCCCTTGCACTTCCTCTGAGTTCAACATCAGGTCTATCTTTTGATACTGAACTCCACTGCTCACCAAGAAGACCCTAAAAAGCGAATACAACATATAACTATCTCAAACAAACTCCAAGTTCCCTCACGCTTCCTGCCGATTGGCAAATATTACATCGCTAAAAAAATCTATATTAAATTTTCATATTTATTCCGTAAATCCGGTAAAGTTTAGTTAAAACAAAACACGTGCTCATCATCATCAGCCTATGATAGTCCACTGCAGGACGAATCTCTTTCGATCCTGAGAGAAATAAAAAAGTGTCCCAAAAAAAAATCCATTGAATTACTATTTTTCATACACTTTCTTTGATCGTAACTTGGTTTACTAAAATGTATGAAATTTTCGGGACTCTTTTTTTTCTGCTAATGAGGATCGAAAGAGCTCGCGATTCTGAGTAGAGAAAATAAAAAAATCCAAATTTGTAAAAACTACAACAAAATAAAATTCCGCCCAATTACTGTTTGTGACCACAATACAATATTTTTCTTTTCTAGGCAAAATATTATCAGAACTTATAGCCGAAAAATACCAGTTGTAAATTTGGAACAATGTGAAGAAGCCAAGTGGGGGGTCCGACCCCTAAAGAAGGTTAAACTCAAGGCCAAAAAATCTGTGCTCAAATCAAAACAAAAGAAGGTATGCAACCAAATAGGTATTCAATAAGTTCATTTATATTTATTTATTTTTTTAGTACAGATGGTGCCCTTTTTAGGCTCTAGTGCGAGAAGTGGCTCATTTTACGTCAGGTCCAAAACTTCGGAGGGCCGAAACAGATCTGTACTGTACTAAAAAACGTACGTCGTAATGTACTATTGTAATCAGCGTCAGCATGTTACCAGCATTTTCGATGAAAAATTCCACCTGACCCCCGTATTCATTGCCCGTGAGTGTATATAGCCTTTGATGTGTGCCAATGCTGGACAAAGACCTCCCCTCTGGATTTCCACACATCCCAGTTGTGAGCAATTTCCATCCCGACACTTCCACCGTGCTTCCACCTTACAAATCTCTATATTTTTCAGGGTGTCATTGGCAGTGATAAAACGAAAAAAAACAAGATAGAGATTGAGAAGATGGTGCCTGCCTCATTCAGCCCAGAGGGAACGCCGCTGGTTGAGTACAGTGAGTTCTAAGTTTAACTCTATTCATCAGCATTCCACTCTCCTATGCATATGAAGAGTTAATTTCATCATCATGCAACTAGGTCGATTTGTGTAATAATGTGCCAGATGTTTATTTTCATCGGCATCATCAACCATAAGGGTGCGGCTCCACTGTCGAAGCTGTCCAAAATTGACCAATTACATTCTTCAATTTCGAATTCGAAACACTGTGATGCGCTCTCATTGGCCGATCTCCCACAGCTCCGCGTCAGTGGAGCTGCACCCTAAGACGTCTACCGCTGAACATAGGCCTCGCCTTTTTACCCCCACATACACCAGAAGCAACCGGCATCCAGCGTCTCCAGGCAATCTTCATAAGTTGTCCATCTTGTGGGTGGACGTACTGCGTTTGCCAGACTTGGTCTCCACTTGAGCACTATTCTACCCCATCGGCCATTGTAGCGCAGGTAGTGACCCTGCCTACGAAGCTGGAGGTTGCGGGTTCGAATCCTGGCGAGGGCATTATTTGTGTTTTTATTTATAACATATATTTGTTCCTTGGTCATGGCTCTCTATGTATTTAAGCACCTATCTATTATATACAGGATGTTACACCATACACTGAAAACCTGAACGGGGTGATTTAGTAGGCTTAATATACTGAACAACTTTTACTATTGGGCCAATCACGAAATCTAAAAAAAAATGTCTTTTTCATACATTTTGACCGATCGATAACGACATTTTGTATGAAAGAGCCAAAAATGTTTTAACCCTTAAATGCATAGTGATGTATATATTATGCATCATGTATTCTCGACTCTATTGACAGCATGTCAGAATTCAAATTTGAATAAATCTTTGTCAAGGTCATGCATTTAAGGGTTAAAGCTTTCTGGGTTAGCTACATAGTAAAAGTTGTTCAGTATAACCTACCAAATCACTCCATTCAATGTTTTTAGTGGATGATGTATAATCTAGTAACTGGAGTTCGAGGCCAAAGAATCTACGAAAATATTGCCACAACAATGAAATGTTCTTACAATAGTAAATCCTTATTTTCTAAAAACAGACGTTGAGGTATGTTATTTATTGGTAATTTTAATTCTTTAATTTATAGAAACAATATTATTTACTTATTTTCACGTAAATATAAGATATTTTAATAAAAACTTAATTATCCGCAATTATTAGTAACAAAGTTGGTATTGCGCTGGTATCACCTCAGGTGTTAATAACATTTGGTACAGCAATTTAACTATACGTAAATTAAAAGGTAGATAATTAATATGGTTAAATTACTAAGCAGTATAAGTACCATACTATACTATTATTAAGCAGTTTTAACCCGTAATAAGGCAGGGGTGCCTTATTACGGGTTAAAATTATGGGAAAGAAATTGGGAAATGTAAAATGAAAGCATTTTTTGTATTTTATTTTTTATTTGTCTTCTTCATCACTTATCCTCCTGAGTCCTGGGTAAAAATCGAGTACACTCCCATAAAAGCCGAGTGGCCTTTATGACGCCCAAATAATTTGTAAAAGAAATGCTTAAAAGATACCTCTTAGAGTATATAACCAACTTTGTTCCAACAAAAATGTGACAAACTCATTTTAAACCTTAAATTAAGCGACAGTAAGTTCAGGACTCAACACCGATGGTGTTATAAAGGACTCTCGGCTTTTATGAGAGTGTACTCGATTTTTACCCAGGACTCAGGAGGATAAGTGACGAAGAAGACAAATAAAAAATAAAATACAAAAAATGCTTTCATTTTACATTTCCCAATTTCTTTCCCATAATTTTAACCCGTAATAAGGTAGGTTAAAACTTAAAACTGCTTAGTAATAGTATAGTACTTATACTGCTTAGTAATTTAACCATACCTACTGTCTTAACAAATATGGCACGCTGGCGTATGTGTTCACTGGTAATTCAACTTCTTTTTAAAATAGGCTTTAAAACGTTGGCTCTTATCATTTTAAGTTCTTTACAAGAAAATTTTGTCATATCAATGTTAGTTAAGAGAAAAGAAAAGTTTTTAGGTATTTACGTGTTTTTAAGAAAATCCGAGTTGTGACAGCCATATTAAACAAAAAGGCGTACTAACATTACACAGGTATATAATGTTTTTATTAGGAATTATTTTAAATAAATAAATTAAATAACAAAAAGGTTGTGGAAACCTGAAAACTTTATTTGACAATGACATAAGAGACTTTGACGGATTTGACAATAACGCATCTGTCGTAGTTTCGTTGGCCTCGAACTCCAATTACTAGATTACGTTAGCGACGCTTGGTAGCCACATCACAAGCCTTAATTGAGCTTACCATGAGACTAAGTCGATTTGTGTAAGATGACCAAAGATATTTATTTATTTCTCCTACAGTTAAAACCGAAATAAAAGAAGAGCCATCAGAAGCAAGCAACCTGATGTTGGAGTACCCGGTCCATGGCATTAAAGAGGAACTCTACCCCGACCATGGCATTAAAGAGGAACTCTACCCCAACCATGACATTAAAGAGGAACTCTACCCCGACCATGACATTAAAGAGGAACTCTACCCCAACCATGACATTAAAGAGGAACTCTACCCCGACCATGACATTAAAGAGGAACTCTACCCCGACCATGACATTAAAGAGGAACTCTACCCCGACCATGACATTAAAGAGGAACTCTACCCCGACCATGACATTAAAGAGGAACTCTACCCCGACCATGACATTAAAGAGGAACTCTACCCCAACCATGACATAAAGGAAGAACTTGTTCTCGGGCCAGAGCTGGTGCAGCGAATTGAGCCTTGTGAGCCTCAATCTCCAGATTAAGATAGGAGTTGTAAAGTTTAAACATAGTAACATGGTGAAACAATTGTAAATACATGGTAACAAGTAGGGTAAATTGCTAGTAACTGACCACCCTCCAGTAACTGGCCACCTTATCCCTTAGGTGCATACAGTATCAAAAACGATACGACCGAAATGACACATGTCGAAATAAGTAATCAATTGCGACTGTAACACTGAGCAACAGAGTTCTAATTGGCATCGATTGTTTACATAAGTCATTTCAGAAATAAAATGTGTGATACCATATCGCTAGTTTGCGACAAAACCGTGATAACTCAGAAGATCTATCATACCGAGATATCACGGTTTTGTCGCAAAGCAGCGATATGCACCTAAGGGTTAAACATGTGCCCATGAGGAAAGGGAAAAATTCAACAGCGGATTTCTGACCCAATTTGAAGTTAAAAATGTCATATGAAGTTTTCTGGATACAGTCTATTTTAAGAGAAAATTAGATTTTTTCTTAAAACCGTTACGCTATGATAAACGCATTTTAGGAAACGATTTTGTCACCATGTTGTCTTAGTCTTGTCACACTTAATTGACAGACATCAAATGAAGAAAAAAAAATTAATTACCTAGCAAATGTAAAAAAAAAACTTAAGTGCAGTTTTTGCCATAGTTTCATTAATAAAATCCTTTTTTTGAGGCATTCAAAAATTTTTTTTGTAGTTTTGACCAAAACTCATTTTACATTTTTTGCTTCTTTTAGTCTCGGGAATATGCTGTTAGAATTTTTCCCTTTCCTCATGGGCACCTGGTATAAAAATGAACTCTATGTACTTATAATTAGAATTCATTATGGAAGAGGGAGAGTGATTGACATTGACATGACACATCGTTTTAAAATGAATTCTAACTATAAACTAAAATCAATTCTAACTAAAGACTGAAGAGTTGGCGACTTCCTCGCACAACGCATCAGTATTGCGATACAGCAAAGAAATTCTGCCAGTATTTTGAATATAAATATTTTGAAAAAAAAACTAACCACATACGAGTTCATTTTTATATAAGGTGTCTAGTTACTGGAGAGTGATCAATTACTAGCAATTTACCCTATGAATAATAATTTATTCTATTAAATTTAATTGGCTGTAGGTATAGAGTTTTAAAATTTGATTCGCACCATTGTAAATAAATTAAAGTAGGACTCGTAAAGTATAAACCTGGCGCCAAGGCAAAATTGTAAATAGTTTATCTAGATTTAAGTAAGTTAATAGGCAAATTATAGTGATTCTACTAAAATGTACCTATTATATTTTGTGGAACAACTCAAATTGTTTTATTAATAATTTTTACAGTTGTTTTTTTTAAGTAGTACCTATACACGATGATTCTTAATCCGTGATCAGGAGTAGAAAAATATTAAAATTTAGCCAAAATTAAACTTATTCGGCGAGGTCTCACGATATTCCTTCACTATTTAATTAATTAAAAGTGAAAACCTAATCAAAACAAATTACCACTTAATACATGGTCATCCTACAGTATAAAGTTTAACTACGATACGTCAAGTGCCATCAGTATGGCGGGAAATGGGAATTTGACGGATCTTATGTCAATAAAAACTTCTATCTACTCACTTATCAGTGCAACACTGATAACGACGAACATAATTGATCGGAGATTAATGTTAAAGTGCATTAACTAAACTTGGCAAAATCTTGAGCAAGTAAAGCGAGTTGTTTTCATACAGTACAATTTAATAATTAAATAAAAACAATAAAACTGCAAACCTGACCAACTAAAACATTATTTTAAACATTATTTTAACAAGTGTTCAAAATGTCCACCGTGTTGTTCTTGACACGGATCCGCTCGACTCCTGTGATTGGATTGATTCACTCGAAATTTTCTTCAGCAAAGAATCTTAAAATTTGTCGATCCAGATCGTCAGGATGATGACGAGGTCGTCCGAGTGCTCGAGCATGTTGTGGCACTGTAAACTGTCCGAAGTCTCGAAGATTTTTGGTACATGCGGTTTATTAAATTGTATCCGGGGATCGGAATGTTTGGATGAAGTTCGTGAAATAACTGTTGTGCTATTCGTTTGTATTGACAAACGTACAGTATTGTAACGCTCTATGTTTGAGTACGAATGCAGTGGAGGCATGATTTTTGATGAATAAGTATAATTTTCTTATTCAATATCCGCGACTGTGACTTTGTTTATTTACGCGTATGACAAAAGTGATTGACAATGTCATGGGCAAGGTTTACTCATAAATTGACAATTGCTAATAAGTTTGTAAAGAGATTACAATACAAAGTCATTAAAACCGATAGGGTAGTACAGTGACAAGGATTTTAGGATAAAATTTAATACAAAATTAAAACATGATTAAAAAATAAATAAATTTGTTTTCACGTAATTACTACTTTAACGTAATCCCCATCAATTACTGAGTTAGAAAAAATGATTCCTGATCACGGATTAAGAATCATCGTGTATAACAATAATATTTATATTAATATTAGTGTCAGTGCACATGGAAAGGTACCTACCTTGTCACGGTGTTTTTACTAATGAACATCTTGCACGTGGTCGCATCCGGTGCGACTCGGGTTAACCTTTTGAACGCCGCTTGGGATGTCATCGGACGTGCCCGTGTCGCCGCCTATACTAAGTTATAACAAACGGTGTAGTGCTTGCCACATAACTTACGATAAAATATTTTATTGTTTATAGTTTACTGTGATTGACTTAGTTTTTTACCACCTTGTCATTAAATATTATATTATTATAATTCAATCACGTCTACACGTGTCTTTATTATGGTTTCGTCGCTTTTATTAATTGTTTGAATCTATGAATTTTACCAGCTATGCAAATTTATTGATGGATGTTGCTACATCACTATTATTTCTCATTTCGTATCTGTGACGTCATGAGCGGTCTACTATTTCAGACATTGGCGAAGGCTTCATTGTTTTTTCGTTGATAAGTTGGCACTAGTAGGGAGAGGATTGATCGCATTAGATACGTATCGATTCTGAAAATTTCAAGGTTGTTTGGCTTGATAAATCATAAAATTATAAAATTCTTTTGATAAATAAATATTGTAAGCTCAACATTATAGTACTCAAATTGTTTAAACTACTAAACAGTACCAATCTTATATATTTTGTTGACTTAACATAATTTTGAAATATCGAGTAATCCACATCACTAAAATTTTCTATTTTACATCTTTGACGTCACATGCGGTCTCATTTTTAAGACGATGGCGTAGTCTGTGTTAATTATTATTGCGGAATACAATGACTTGGTAGGGGTTACCGATGAACAACGATAACAGAGTCTTCCCTTATTTATCGATTCCAATATTCTACCATCTATAAATAAACAAACTTCACTGATAGGTAGGCATAGGTAGGTAGGCCTGGTAGGTAGGCACTATTACAATTCAAATATATTTATTTCCAAGTTAAATTTTGAACACTTCCAAGGACTCAAATATGTCCAAGGGTCAAAACATCCATGGAATTAAAATGTCCAAAGACCCAAAGAGTGAATGGTATCCACAGAACAAAAAATAACGTAGAAGCGGCTTATACCCCGATTCTCGAGAGAACCGATGTCGCCACACTCACACTGGCGCAAACATGCACACAGAAGTATCTGAAAGCTTATTGGCTATAAAATCTTATACAAAAATAAACTTTATTCCGAATGCGACAAAAGCAAAATTATACTACTCGTTTTATTACTTACGACGTTTCGCTTGCTACTACTAACTTGCAAAGAGAGTGTTGCCATCTAGCGTCGAGAAGCATAAGTCTGTTTATAACTAAAACTCAATAGTTCAGCAACTCCCCAATAGATGGCGAATCCTTGTTCTCTCTCCCACATACGTGGCATTTCCCAAGAGTAAAAGAGATAGGCTGCTTTTTGCACGTTATGGCTAACAAGCGTCATAGTGCTGTGCAAGAGTCGGTATTATATCGATAAAATATATATAATTATATACAGGGTGGTCCAAACCTTGACGTCAAAAATTTTTTTTTAGGTTCCCTACGTCATGGGCTATCAGAATATACCCCATGTATATTAGCCGATTTTTTGTAGTTTTCGAGTTATGAATTTTTGAAAAAAAATTTTTTGAGAAATTTTGGAATGAAGAAATTTATTGATTAATAAAAACTATTGGGTTTTTTTAATATTTTCTTTTTGTAAAAGTATTACTACGAATAAAGCATTTACTGACAAAAACATTTGCGTCCTCACTTTGATACATGTAGGACAAAAAATACCAAATTTAAAATTTTACGTTAAAAATGCATCAAAATAGCATTAATGTACGTAAATAAAAAAAATAAAACATATCCCAAGGATTTTTGGTAATGTAAAGAATGCCCTAGACCTTAAACCTTCGTAAAAGCTAAAAAAAAGTGATACTTAATAATGAGGATTTTTCGGAGTAGTCGGACAAATAAACTTAAAAAAGCTTAAAATTTTAAAGTAGTAAAAAATTACTTGAATAACTACACAAATTTAGTTTTCGTGGTATTTTCTGTCTTTGTTTATTGATAAGAACAACAAAACAGACGAAATTTCACTTTATTTTTAAATTAAAAATTTAGAAGTTTTTTTTTAAGTTTATTTGACCGACTACTCCGAAAAATCCTCACTATTAAGTATCACTTTTTTTTTGCTTTTGCGAAGGTTTAAGGTCTAGGGCAGTCTTTACAATACCAATAATCCTTGGGATATGTTTTATTTTTTTTATTTACGTACATTAATGGTATTTTGATGCGTTTTTAGCGTAAAATTTTAAATTTGGTATTTTTTTATCCGACTTGTATCAAAGTGAGGACGCAAATTTTTTTGTCAGTAAATGCTTTATTTGTAGTGATACTTTTGCAAAAAGAAACTAGTTAAAAAACCTAACAGTTTTTTATTTATTAATAAATTTCTTCATTTCTCAAAAAAAAAAATTTCAAAAATTCATAACTCGAAAACTACAAAAAATCGGCTAACATACATGGGGTATATTCTGATAGCTCATGACGTGAGGAATCTAAAAAAAATTTTTTGACGTCAAGGTTTGGACCACCCTGTATATATGAAGTAATAGCATTGGGCGTCTAGGGAGGTAATTACGGTATTTCTAACTAGAGTGTTAGATTTTAATGACTCGAGTTAGTATTCCGCTTACCGACCGTGATGCATACAATGTTTTTCATCACACTTCTAAGCAAAAAAAATTGTTTTAAGACAAAATATTGTTAAATGACGTACCAACTTTTCTATAACTCCCTAGGGAATACTCCCGCGATGCATGCAAGCAATGGGGCGCTTACAAAGCAAGTGTGATGAAAAAGTACATTTCTTCATCATATTCTATCATCATCATATCAGCCGAAAGACGTCCACTGCTGAACATAGGCCTCCCCCAAAGATTGCCACAATGACCGGTCCTGCGCCACCCGCATCCAGCGGACTCCTGCGACCTGCACCAGGTCATCAGTTTCAGTCCACCTTGTGGTGGGCCTACCCATGCTACGCCTTCCGGTACGTGGCCGTCACTCAAGAACATTCCCGCCCCAACGGCCATCGGTTCTACGCGCAATGTGCCCCGCCCACTGCCACTTCAGTTTAGCGATTCAGAGAGCTATTTCGGTTACTTTGGTTCTGCTGCGGATGGTCTCATTTTTAATCCGATCACGCAGAGAGACTCGTAGCATAGCCCTCTCCATTGCCCTTTGGGTGACTTTGAGCCTTCTTATGAGGCCCATTGTAAGCGGCCACGTTTCAGTACCGTATGTCATCACTGGCAACACACACTGATCAAAGACTTTCGTCTTCAAACACTGCGGAATATTGGACGAAAATATGTGTCGTAGCTTCCCGAACGCTGCCCAACCGAGTCGGATTCGACGATTGACCTCTTTCTCGAAGTTGGACCTGCCTAACTGGATAGTTTGTCCTAGGTATATATATTCGTCTACACTTCGAGTGTAGTCTCCGATTATTACGGGAGTTGGTGCTACATGGGAATTTGACATGATTTTAGTCTTATCCATGTTCATCCTGAGACCAACTCGCTCGGAGGCTTTACTGAGGTCAACGAGCGTAGTACTTAAGTCCTCCAAGGTCTCAGCCAAGAATACTATACTATATCTTTGGTTCTCTAGTTTGGTTTTTACGGAACTCATATTTACCCAGGGTGTAACTAAAATTAGTGGTGCTTCTTTTAATGTCAAAGTGATTACTTTGACATTAAAAGTAAGTAAGTAATCACTTTGACATTGAAAGGAGCACTTTTATATTATATAATTTTAGATAGCGGAGCATTTTTAAATAAAACAAATATAATAATAATATATAACAAATAATTAATTCATAACCTTTTGAATAATTAAAAACAGACAGATGGACAGTCGGGCAGACAATGATAACGATAATTTGAGAACGGCACCTTAAAATTCACACCTATAATATTATAATATTAGGATATGCTCATGCTCACAGTAAGTAAGGCTGAGATGATGATGATGACGATGACATTCGGGCGGAAATGGTGAAACTATGTTTTGGCAACGAAACCTTAATATCTACAATATTATAATATTATGATAAGCAGACCTACACTCAGCAGCTAGCAGCAAAAGGCTGAGATGATGATGATGATGATGACGATGACAGTCGGGCAGACATGGCGAAACTATAATTTGACAATAGAATCTTAACATTCACAATATTATAATATGAGGATGTGGGGATCTATACTAAGCAGTAGGTAAGGTAGTAGTCTTAGGGTGATGATGATAATGACGACAATGACAGTCGGGTGGACATAGCGAAACTATGATTTGGCAACGAAACCCTAATATCCACAATATTATAATTGAATGACATGCAGGCCTACGCTCAGCAGCTGGCAGCAAAAGGTTGAGATGATGATGATGATGACGATGACAGTCGGGCGGACATGGCGAAACTATGATTTGGCCACGAAACCTTAACCCATTCAGGGCGACGCTCGAACTCTCGATCCAAGTACGGCGCGCTACCATACATTCAAACTTGCCATCGCAGAGTCACGCACAAGTGGCGTTACTCAGTGGCTCGGCGGCGCACAGTATCGCGCGCCCGTGATGTTGTACATATTGGATGGCGTTATGCCAGAAATTACTTTAACCAATGATATTATTTAATAAACTATTGTAAGATATTTATATGTTGAAATAAATATCTGAATATTTATTTGTTGAAATAAATATCTGACGGGGTGAAATTTTATTTGCTATTACAGTCTAAGTTGTCATCGCCAAACAATGTCTGCTGTTTTATAAATTTCAATCATATCTGCACAATTGAAGGGATGTTTACAAAAACAACATAACTAGCATTTTTCCAAATTTGAGTTTTTGATGTCGACTGATCGTCATCAAATGAGCTACAGAATGTGAAAAAAATTGTCTAAAAACTTTCCCATTTGGCAAAAAAATTGAAAATATTTTATTTCCCATACTAAACTACACTAAAAAGTCTCGAATAAAACTACAGCATTAATACTCAGAGTAAACCATATTCAAATCGACTTATAAAATGGGGAATATTAGTGTATATGACGATATTTTTACAATAAAAAATTATTTTTCCAAAAATGTGCATCAAATTTCGCACAAAAACAATTGTAACTACCTACTCAAAATTTTACAAAAACAACGTAAGTGGCAAGGCTTATTTTATTTTTACCAAAAAAAATAATGAACCGAAACACAAATAAACTGGTAATCTTAACTTAGTGGTTATATATCTATACCGCTTCTGAATATTAAGCTTTAATGAATAGTATTTAAAAAGGAATTTAGTTTTATCGCTCTCCTGTAAAGTTATGCTCAATGTAGTTATGTTGTTTTTGTAAACATCCGTTCAATTTATACTTAACAGATGATTTATTTTTGAGATATCGGGATTGGTACTCACAAAAAAGTTCCTAATTATAACAAACATAAATACTTCTCAGAGTATAAATGGTCAACACAATTTCACTTGTGATGTAGTTAACTTTGTACAGGGTGTTTGGTTAGCGTTGTCGGAGCTTTTAAGGGCTTAAACTACAATCAATTTCATCGGTAAATTACCATTTTTTTTTTGTGCCGGCGTTAATTAAATGGCGGCAATTTTAAAATTTCAAACAGACAAATACGGGTGCACGTGGTATTTCTGGAATTATACGTTTGTTATCGGTCCTATCCTTGCAAAAAACATCTCGTTAGAGATGTCATTAGATAAGCAAACTAATAGAGCTAATCATTTGACTCTACTATTTCATCAACAAGGCCAAGATTTTTTTATTAAATTAAAAATATTAACAAATCCACCTTCATTTTTCAATAAATTTAATTTTGCATGAAAACTAGGTCGTTAAAATAGGTTTTTGGTGTTGTTATTTGTCAGTACAGAATGTTAGCTAAAAAATAACACCATAATTACAGTTATACCTTAAGTACTTTAGGCATTACAAGTGCTCAAACATGCACTGGAAGGATGGAAGGCGGCCACTTCACTATAACCAAGTACCTATGTACTTAGGAAATGAAATAAAAAAGTATAAATTTGCTAACATTGCATTTATTCATAATATATTCACTTTTACACATTTTACATGAAATGTAAAACATAACTTTCACTTAACCTAAAAGTAAAGTTGAACATTATTATCGCACCATCTAATAAACAAAATATTTTTGGTCACAAAAACTGCACTGAGCTTGCAGTTAATATATTATTATGTATATTGTTTGTCGAAGATTCGGAATTATTTAGTTAACTTAGTTGGATTACTCCATATTTACGCAGTTTTCATGATAATTCGACTGCGAAACGAAGAAACCCCGAAGCAACACATTTTACGATATTGAATTATTTATATTATTCATTTGCCTTTTTTCTGAATTGAACAATTCCAAATGGAGGACTTCATTGCCTTTGAGGCATTATCAGCTAATTAACTATTAGGCTACAGAAACAGTTACTTTGGTGAAAGATTGCAATGCTATTTTTAAAGTTTTAAGGCCATAATTATGATACTCACTATTATATCCTGATAAATTTTCTTCATCAGTGAGCTCCAATCCTAGAGCAGCCAAATCGGTGTCCATGTTCAAAATTGAGTCGTTCATTTCAAGTGCATTTGGAGATAAAGAGTTCACATCCAAGTCAATCGTGGAAAGCGTGTTCGGGTTATCAGTGTTCATAGCCAGGTCAGTAGGTAAATGCAGGTTCGGGGTCAGAAAATCGACAGCCAGGTCAAAAGAGAATCACAATACACACGACACACAAGATCACGAAACAAAGATGCGCAATAGTCAAAGGACGAACCTATACTAATCTATATACCTGTACTGAGCCCTAAACCACGAATTGAGTCACTTTTAATGCTATCGGTATTCCGATTTTGAAACTTTCAAATGAATGGACGTCGTCATCAAAGTCGCCGCCATCCATTGCCGCCATTGTCTTTATACATGCCAGATGTCAACTTAGACTAGTACCGAAATCGTTAGGTTATGCCGATAAAAACTTTTGCGTGTGAATTTGATCTATCTGTTGAAAGGGGCATCGTCATTAGAAGTAGCCGCCATCCATTGTTTCCATTGTCTTGGCTCATGCAGGTACCAGTAGTCAACTTTAACTGCCTACATCGGAAGGTTAAACTGATAAGGATCTTTTGTGTAAATTCCATTTATTCGCCATTGAAGTCGCCGCAATTTTCTATCTTAAATTTACGCCGTCAACAAAGTCACCACCATCCATTGTATCTATTTTGTTTTCATACAGATAAGGACATTTGGGTGTGTTTATCGACTGAAGCATACATCTATATTTGCATCGTCAAACAAATGCAATTACATCGGTATTTTTATTTATTGCATTTTTTCTAACCCGGTCCTTTTCACTGTACCTACCTACCTACCTAAACGTGTGTATATTAGTAAATAATGTACGCTGAAAAAGTTTCCGTTTTTCCAAGTATAAAAACTTTAATTGAAGTATTTTTATAGTACCTGTACGTGTACATGTACTTACCTACATCTAAATAAATGCACTAGATCTGTCTGTTCACTAAAACTCAAAAACCATCAAACATTTGTATACATTATTACGCATACTCCTTATATTATTTACAACTTAAATATTTCGGTATAACATGTAATTTCGCTGGTTAGAAACAAATGCTGCATACCGCCATCCATTACCCCTGTAAAGTCGTTATAATCTTACAAAGAATATAAACACCATTTTGAACCACGCCAAAATAAACCGTACATGCGCGGGCTAAGGTCCATATTAAATATGTATATGTCGGAGATATGAGTTACTAAATCTAGAAAACGATAAGCAATGTTTTGCTTGGAGTGGTCTTTGCTTGGTCCATGCAGGTTTGCAGGTAGATGATACCAACCTATGAACAGGTGGCTGGTGACCTGACAGTATAAAAGGTCACTACTGCAGTGTTCATGAATTCATTCCCGTGTTAGACATAGAACGATTCACTCTTGTCTTGTTATGTGAAGGGTTTACATTCTTATGAAGGAAGTTATTTCTATGGAGTATGCATCTATGCATGGACGCAAGCTTAGAACTCTCCATTCGTTTTCTACTACTGCGTAGATGCGTGGATACAAGATTCTGAGTGCTGTTGGTGGCGAGTAACGAGAAGCTAGGAGGCAGATAACTGGAATCTTACCCCTCTTAGCTCGGCTGTCATTAGGGTTCCCGATATCAGAAAGTGGGATACACCAAGCTCACAAAACAGTGAGTGCTAGCTGGTAATGTAACACAATGTAAACGGTAAGGTTTAAAATCGACAACAGTTGGTAAGGTAATGATTGTTTACAATTTTTACAGTAAAGTTACGTGATTGTGACAAAGCAGTTATCTATCTTTGTTCTTTTTTTGTGATTTCTGTTGTAAAAATACGTGTGGGTATGTACCCTACCCACTTGACAAAAAAAAATTACAGTAGTTCTAGTAATTTCAAATTATATCATGGCTATACTGATTACTTTCTTAGTTTTGAAAACACTATCAGTTCTGAAATACGGGCAGGTAGCCCTTTGCTTTGTTTTGTAGTGTGCCAAAAATTAATTCTTTATCATGACAAACATTTTCAATCCATGCCTGTTGTTAAGTTTTCTATGCGTGTGAAATTACCGTTACAGATGTTCAACCTCAAGATCAACAAGATCACTGTGAGAGTGTCAGCGTTTTCGTCCGTGATGGCGATGTCGCTGTGGCGATGAAACGAGCGCAATTTCTGACAATTTATTGCAAGGTGTACAAGAAAATAAGAGAAAAACTGCCAAAGACCCGAGTTTTGGAGCAACGAAAATCAAAGGACAGGTTTCGTTCCAATTGTTTTAATGCAAAATCGAAGTAGTCATTTAAAAATTAACGGTTGACATTTGTTTGTGAGTTTTTGTGTCCTCAAAACGTTTTATTATTTGCGAGGTTAACTTTGTTGTTGTAAAGTGAAGTGCATCATTATTTTAATGACAAAGTGTACTAGATGCCAATACCCTAAACTTAACTTTCTAGTCTCGTGATGAGGTTAAGCTGAGCCCGCGTGCAAAATTTTATTTCTGTGATGAAACTGATACCGTACAATTTGATATTTTCAGTTCAACATGGTTAACCAGAGCAACCTGCCGGCATCATGGCTGTTGCTGTCATCACGTCCCGACGGCGTGACAGAGGAAGACTGGTGTCGCTACTGCCTATCGTGAACACGTGGTGCAACGCGTGGCGTGCCCACACCATTACAACAGACAGCGTTGTTGATCCGGTGAGAAGTTCACATTTTGTTGGGCTATTTGAGCCCTGGGCTGATTAGTGAAACTAATGTTGTAGTAGTAATCGCGGGATTATCCTTTTGAGTTTATCAAATTGAAAATGCCGACGATGATGATGAAGGTCATAATAAAGGTCATGATGAAGGTCACAATGAAGGTCATGATGAAGGTCACGATGAAGGTCATGGTGAAGGTCATGATGAAGGTCACGGTGAAGGTCATGATGAAGGTCATGGTGAAGGTCATGGTGAAGGTCATGGTGAAGGTCATGATGGAGGTCATGATGGTGGTCATGATGGTGGTCATGATGATGATCATGATGACTGTCATGATGATGGTGATGATAATAATTTCTTATTATTTGGGCTGTCAATAGTTTCAGTTTGACTTCTTTAGTTCAATTAAAATTGTAAGTTTTATTGAAATTAATCAATTAGTTTGCAATCGTGGAATGAAACTTTTTACATTTTTGTTGGGTTCAGTTTTCTCAGACTACATACACCATTTATCATTCGTAGTCGTAGGTGTAAAATCGGATCTATTTTTCCGTCTCAGTGCGGCCACGATTGTGAGTGA
>JALPQI010013999.1:0-34276 GCA_025490895.1 Thaumatotibia leucotreta
ATTTTAACGGCAAACACGTTTTAATCGCGTAAACTTATGTTTAATATTATTCTGTTGATACCTACATTTTCTCACCAGTCTGCCTGCGACCACGGGTGTAAAGTCATGCCAGAAACGTCTAGATAACATCAAACGTAAGTTTACGCAATTAAGACTCTTTTTCCGTTAAATTTTTAAATCAGGTTGTGTTGGAATTATCGTTTTATAAATAAACTCAAAAAAACTTTATAATTGTCGTAAGGTCGATTTGTATAGATAGAAATGTAGACCGTATAAGAAAACCACCTAAAATGTATGGTAAATCGAGTTTTTTAATCATGTCATGAGTTGCTGTTTTTATATCTACGGAGTTATCTGACGATAAAGTTCCGTGTTTTTCGGATCGGGTGAAAATTTCAGGGAAATTCCAATATTATCTGATGTTAAAAACGGTTCCACTTGTATTATACATATTTATTTTAAATATTTGTAATCAGCATGTTTCCAGTATTTTCTATGAAAAAAACCCCCTGACCCGTATTTATTGACCGCGAGTGTAATTTTACCCTACATAGATATCAGTTCAAAAAAAAGTATGATAGTAAAAGGAATAATTGTATGTGAGAATTGTAGCTTTATAGATTTAAACTGAGCTGACAAGGTGAATTTCTTTAATAATAAATATTTAAGCAACAAAATCAAAGACAACGCTCACACACACTAAAAGTCAGATATATTTGTACAGCACAATTAGACCAAATGCCTGCATTTACGTTTCCATTAGTTTATATTGAGTAGTTCTGTTAGACGGACGCCGCAATTATTCCGGGGCTAATCGAATTGCCGTGTCGGGCGCAAGACGCAGGGAGATGCGCCGGACAGCGCGGCGCACCTCAATCCCTGTCTCCTCACGCACCCGTACAAATCCATTCAGAACCCTAATTGATCTAAATCTATAATATACATCCTTAGCTATTGATACTGTATCTGCAAAGCTCTCCAGTGAGGAACCGCAAGTACCGCAAGCCGTTTGATACGGACTCTGTGTTTTAAATACATCTGTACCATATCTAAGAGATTTCAATACTCGCCAAGCTAATATAGTGTCGGTGACATATTTAACAGTAGTCCTTGATAAACCCTACAAATCTGTCTGGCAAAAACTATACTTGGCATTTAATATTTTTTAGGGTTCCGTAGCAAAAAGGTACAAAAGGAACTCTCAATGTCACGTCCATAAATAACCGTATCTCAATAACCACTGAAGCTTTCGATATCAATATTGGAACAATTCTGAACATACCTACCTATTAATTTCAACCAGCTTCAACACATTGATGGTAATGATTTTATTTTATAATTTGGACCGGAATGTAAAAATGACTTTGTGTTTATTTTCTCAGTTTATTTTCCATTATTTTTAACCGACTTCAAAAAGGAGGAAGATGTCAAAATTTTCGTTTATTTTCTTTTGTACGTACGTATTATCCTATCGATATCATCGAAAATTGTTTGTGTTTTTTTATTTTGTGATAATTACATTCCTATTTAGCAACTCCGCCGATCGTTCTGGGAACGATACCCCGGGCCACCTTAATGTTTTTTATGCGAAAATAGGATAGGTATTATGACGGCGATCAGTCTTGAAATTCACCAGATGAAAGACAAAATTCCTAAACATATCAAGAATATCATAGTGGACACAATTCTGCGATCGCCAAACCGCTTACTCAGCGTGGCGATTATGGGCATTTAGCTCCTTATGCGTCTATACGCATAGTTATAAGGAGTAACCTACGTCCAGTAGTGGACTATCATAGCCTGATGATGATGATGATGAATTCAAATGTATTCCAACAGCAATTAACGCAATCAAAGTAGGTTCAGAAAGAAAACTGTTTTACTATGTGCCCGGCATAATAAAGGTTGTAAAAAAATTAAACAATCCAATCCTCCATAGAAAACGAAAATTATTTTCCCGAATTGAATACGATTGTGAATGCGTCCTGAAACTGATCACCACTACTTATACACCCTAAATGTTTAATAAATTAAAATTAATACTTCTAATAATATTATCTCACAGTCGTTAGCTAGGTTTTAAAAACAATTTTTCGTTATTTTCTTACGCAAACCAAAACCCTTAATCCGTACGAATTAGCCGTAGCCGCAGAGTCGCAGACAATGGCTGCACAATAATGCCGGCCCAGCTGTGTTAGTGCATAATTTTATCAATTCTCTCTGCACCCCATACTGTGGCCTACTTAGGGACCTCAGCCCTCACGGGGGGATGCCACAAGAGCCCTACATCTATCGATCTAGAGTACCCGGTCACAGTCACTGTACATTTAACGTGTAAAGTTTTACTCAAGAGGATTTTAAGAGTCAATGAAAACTCAATAAATAATTGAAAATCATTCAGAATCATTCAGATTTAATTAATTTAGAATTATAATGGACGTGAGACTCAAACATATTTAGATATTTAGCGAAACGGCTTACTCACTTATTTTTACTCCATGATAAGGAACCTCTCAATGGATCGAAACATATTACATGTATGGTGTACCGAACTATATGACCACTTTAGTTGCTAAAGTATTTGACGCCGACCACAGAACAGAAAAAAAACAGTTTTTATTATTCCGTTCAAAACTGTTTTTATTATTCCGTGACGCCGACTGACCATAATACTTATGTATAATTATACTCTCACATCTTATCTTATTGGTGGGACCAATGAGACCCTTACGAATACACTTCGACCAATTGGGATTTTGTGTAAAATTCACTTACAGTGTTTTGTTTAAAATTCATGAAGACTTAAAATAAATTAAGTATGATCTAATTAATAAATTTCCCGACAATGGTACACTGAGTTCTGGTAAGTACCTATCTACTTTTACCTTAGATTTGCGACTACGTACAGTTACGATCTTTATTATTATTGTCGGATTACACATTCGGAACTCATTATTGTGAAAAGCAACTAAATGCTTGTGTATGCGATCCTACTCGTAGGTACCTACCGATGCATATCGAATAAATCTCGTCCACAGATATTACGAGAGTCTTTTCCTAACGCAAATATTGACTTGCACTCAGCTGGCAGAAGGAAAATGTATTTATTATCTACAGAGTACAAATTCACTATGCAATTTAAACAACCGAAGTGTTTCTTATTTCATTCGTTAGTTGGTAGTGTAATGGCGGCTGCAGCAAGGAAAATTGGATATTACGTCTTTGCTGTTTGTCTGTTACACTGAAGTAAATAACTTCCAGATGTAATCCGTATGTATCTAACATGGTTATTCATATTATTCAAAGCGGTTAAAAGCCGGGGTATTCACCATTAAGTAATTGAAATAATATATATCATAAATTAAGCCTCAACTTAAAACTTTTTTTTTCCTTTTATTATCTACAATGGTAAAACTTAACATTAATTTGTCAAGTGTCTCGCGTCCCATGATAAGTCATTTCAATAATCGAAAAATTACAGCTCCCAAATACAAGCAAGTTGATACCGTGAGTATCATACTCGTGTGTTGTACCTACTAGTGATCGAGTTTCAAATGAGAACACAGACGGTGGTAGTGATCATGACACTGTGCGAAAAAAGCGACTTAGAAAGAGGGTAGATCGGCATTTATATCGGAAGATAGGCGGATAATATCTGGTGTTCGATAAAGTAAATGTACAAGGCTCCTTTTTAAATAACAGTAGTACTATATACATACCTGCCATGGATAAGTTATTTATTTATTGACACTAGTCCAATCTTTTTCTTTAGGTTCAAGGCTTGTCGATGGATGAGTAGGTGGAGTAGTAACTTCACTGAAAAATTATAGACACATACCTAAAGCTTCAAAATAGTGGGTCTATGATAGTTGAGATTTTAACATTACTTTGGCCATTTCTTCACTTACTTCATTAGAACACGATAGTAGTCGGACATATTTATGAATAAACAATTAATTATGTTTCAAAATAAAGTATTAAAGGTGATGTTTTTACAAAGACTGTGGGAATTCGTGAGATTCAATTGCTACTCTGATGGGTTCATAAGCGATATCCTCAAATAATTTAAGGTCAGATTTTATTTAGAAATATGCATTTTGAGAAACTAATTGTCCTGGAAAACTAACAAATTGTGACCCAGATTCGAATAACCATTTTCTTTCTTTTATTTATGAATAAATTTATATTTAAATAGATATTAGTAACTTCATTCGAATTTGACTAATTGTTCCCGGTGCTTTTCGTTCGTAAATATATTAATAAGTATTCGTTAGTTCAAACTCTAAACCACCACATCCTATTAACAAAGTTAAAAACACGACGTTTAAGAAATAACATGAAACATTGTAATTATACAAAACTACTTCGTAGGTACAAATGTATCACCGTTCAACGCAGCACCAATCGGTGGAAAGGCAAAAGAAAGAACAAAAGTCATGAAGAGACATAAGTGAAACCGTATTAAACAATGCCCATCAAATCTAGCTAAAGGCTGTTCACCTTATTGTCATTCCCGACACGTCGACAATCGTGCTCCGTTCCACGATTCGCGCTCGTGAGTCCGAATCTGATCGTGTATGGGGAGCCTACGCTACAACCTGTCTTGTCTGTCAAAGTCGTTATTTTACCGGTTTAACTATGCATATTGGGTCCGCTTTAAATTGAACCAGGTAAGGGTTATTTTCACAGGCTGCTCGTAGCTTCGCTAAGCCTATTGTAGTAAACATAGTCTGGTAGGTAGTGTGCGTGGACACGAGGCGCATTCAGCCCGACAATAGAACAGTAGCAGTTCAATTGTTCGTAAAGAGTCGTTCATCGTCTCTTCAGGGCTGCTCCAGACTAATAACTATTTTGGAGACTCCGACTCAAGGACAAGATACCCAGGACATTGTTTGTTAATATTTAATAATAAAAAAAATCAAAAGGATCTGCGTGGTTAGTTTTTCTTTCGTCATTTTAGGCTACAGTGCTCGGCTGCTACGAAAGCAGCTTGCTTTCATATCATTCCTGACAATATAGGTATTGTCTCTTCAAACAGTGCAAACAATGTCACTTTTTAACACATAATGTATTGATATCACAGGTGTCAGAATTGACTTTATAGCGGCCAAGCACTGTAGTTGGCTGAAATGCCAATTGATGTATAAAATATCCCGTGCTAAAGACAGAAAGAGTTAAAATGGTCCTAAATATATGTATGTATATAGTTATAAGATAAGTAATAACAATGTAAATCTTAACAGTTGAAGGAGATAGATAATAAGGCATGAAGGCAAACTAACCCATTACTTAATCATTATCAAGTTCAACTATCTTAACAATGAATTAAATCGCGTGCACAATTGAGTAACTATTGTTTTTTTTATTTAAGTAGTGTTATTAACGTGTTTTTATGTTATCCAGGAACTTAATAGTGTTATATTCAAGACAAAGTATTATTATGATGTTATTATAGGTAATTAAACTCAGTTATAGTAGGTACGTTGACAATAAAGATACCTAAAGACATTTATTTTAAAATTTTACAAATGAAATAAAATATAAATTGTAATTACACATGAAAAGTCGCCTAACCATTTTAATACCCAAAACTAAATCGTTTACATACCTATAATCTGTAAGTCGAATTCAGAACCACCTCCTTTTTTGAAGTCGGTTGAAAAGTAGCGCTGCGCCGACTACGAATAACACATACGAATATCTATTTACAAAATCAACATATGGTAACTACTATTAAATGGGCCATTATCTGTAAGGATGGTGTCAAACTATAAAATAATACCTATCGGATCAAATTACTTTTGTATTTCTTAATTAATAAATAATGTCTTAGGGACTCAAACAGTAAAGACAAACTGATAGGTGATATCAAGATGATTGAAATTGTATATACTTATATAGTTTGAAATAGTAACGTTTTAAGAAAAGTGCCAGGAGACTGAAGAGGATTTTTTTTCGAATTCCCTAAAATTATGTTTATAGCTATTAGTTTTTATATTTCACATAGAACTGACATTTCCATAATTATATTACTTAATTTTCGACTTAAAATAAATAAATAATTATATAAATATTACCATGTGCTTTCCTACACTTTTCAAGCTCCTTAAGTCCTACGTTAATTTTGAGTGCAAAACTTAATAATTGTTACGAACAATATTCTGACATTTCTGACCTTAGCTCAAAATGTATGCAGGGTTGGGTCCCGTGGTACTAAAGAGCTCCTCCTCATTGACATGACTATTTTATCATCAAGTCCGCCGAAACAGAGGTACCCTCTCTGCTGCTTGGATTGACTACAAGAAGGCCAATGATTCGGTGCCTCATTCATGGCTGGAGATTAGTGCTGTAACAAGTTGGTGCAGCTTTGAGATCTTTTCTCGATGCGTGTTTGAGGCACTGGACGCCAGTACTTCGTCAACCAGGAGACAAGGATGATCCCTCTGGCCCGCAACGCAAGACTTCATAAGGATCGAGCGAGAAATATTCCAAGGTGACATTCTAAGTTCCTTATGGTTCTGTCTAGCTCAGCACCCTACTGAAGGATTCGGGACTAGGTTGCCGGCTTCAGAGATAAGGTGAAGGGATCATTTCTCACCTTAGTACATAAATAGATGATCTCAAATTATTTGCGC
Organism: Thaumatotibia leucotreta; assembly: GCA_025490895.1. Lineage (NCBI taxonomy): Eukaryota > Metazoa > Arthropoda > Insecta > Lepidoptera > Tortricidae > Thaumatotibia > Thaumatotibia leucotreta. The sequence continues at coordinate 6,636 of JALPQI010013999.1, forward strand.
CAACTTGTTGACTTGTTGGAGCTACTGCAAATTGTCGTTTGTTGATTTAGTTTTATGTTTATCACCGAAAATTATCAGCCGAATACTAAATGATAAATCAATCAATTAATTTCAATTTTGATAAGCCACCAAAGGGATATAAGTAAAGAAAAATAATATTGATTTAATAGTTCACGATTATCACTCATATTTTAACGACAAAAGGGTCTTAATAACAGAAACGTCAAGAGAATATTAAACGTAACTTTACGGGATAAATATGATACAGAATATCTTGACCAATTTGTGTCCACAATGGTAAGGAAGCGAAAGGTAATTAAAATTGTACGATAACCGAGAGCGGAGCAAGAAGCCCGCCAGTTAATATTGCAGTGAGGGTACGTGCGTGTGCTGTGTCCTTACCATGAGTTCGCCGCGTCAGCAAATTGTCAGCGTAATTCAAACCAACATAACACCTTCCCACTTTTTTTCTTAACTATCTTAATCTGAAAATGTAGAGCGCAGGATGAATTGTTCCGTATCACATTAACACGTCATGTGTATTGTATGTATACAGGGTATAATTCTAATACTGGCGAAACCCTTTTACGGAGGTTAGTTTAGGTCATAATTTATTATGTCCTAAATGTACTTATAAGTAGATTTTGATAACTAATTAATACTTAAAATTAGAGCAACATAATTATCCGTACGAAATAATACGGCGCGCCATTGCGCGTAGTGCATAGTGCAATAAACGCTCGTTGAAAGCTAATTTCAAAAGCAGATGACATAGCTGCCATATTAATATTAACAAATAAATGTTAGTACCTACATTGCTGATCCAAAAACCTTAAAAAAATCTTTGGGGTCATAGTTAAGTGTAACTCACAATACACAACCCGCGCGCGCACTCACACTCAATTACACACACACACACACACACACACACACACACACACACACACACACACACACACACACAAACTCACGTCATCCACCCTACCTAGGTACCTACGTAATATTTATATGATGCATATTAATAAATAATATGCTATTATTAAAATATAAGTACTTATTGTGATCTATTTATTAGAAATGTGTTTAATCTAATTATTGTTATTAAACTTGAGGAAGAGCGGGGCGTTCCAACACAGGCTTCGTAGCCTAAAGGAAGGCCCCAGTCATTGTAAACTTTAAAATTTGTTTATTAATGATAATAAAAAAATTTTGATTTTTTTTTTTTTTTTGTAACTTAAAAAAACCCTGTAATCCATGATTACACTAAATAATCAATCCCATGCCTGGTTTGATTTATCGTCCGTATTAGGTTTACACAAGGTATAATATAATTTTCATAATTGGGTCAAAGTTATTTTCTTTGCCATGTTTCATACCACTCTGTCACGCTTGTAGTTGCTGTTTCGACTCTGTACGTAAAAAAAATCCGGTGTACTTGTATTTCTTTTTCACGCTACATTTTAAACCATACATCAGAAATTGAAAACAAAACATCATCTCGTACAAAAATCACCACTGCGTCACGGTTAGGGACATAAAATAAGACAACGAAAAGAATTTTGCCCCAATTAAATCACACTTTACCGCGATGATTAATATTTTGTTAATTTGACTTGATGTGTTCTTTTGCGTGTGTGCTTTTACTTTCCATGCACCCCGCTCGCACTCACGGTGGGGTGTACACTACACAAGTAGCCAACAAATGGTAAGGACACTGTTTGTGATTGAGCGAGCCCGCCGAGCCTTTGTGCGATCTTACGTTGCACCGGCCGCTGCCCATTGTTGCCAGAAGGAAGGAAAAGCCCCGATCATACACCAATCAAACTTTAAAGACGCGATCAATAACCTCCCTCAATGAATGTGGTTCTACTATTCGAGCTCTAGGTCCCAACTTTGCTTCTCGTGATTTAAATACCTAGGGAAGGTTCCTTCTAAATGATAATAAATCCTAATGAAATACTAATACTAAATACTGAACTGAAATGTTTTTGAAAATGCGTACTACTACTATTAGGTGATACTCGTACTGAGACCTACTTAGAACTACTACTTCTGATACTTTAATTTATTATATTTTTTTTAATCCCCTAAGAGATTCTGTTTCCTAAAGTCTTCCTAAAGCACTTATTTTTTGGCCACCCTGTATTTAAAAAACAGAATCTGTTATAATATTACATTGATCAATGTTACAGAAACATTTAGATTATGTAAGTAATATCAGTAATATGTATTTTTCCTCATTATGCCATATCCAAAAGGAACCAATGTCGGCGACTGTGGACTCGAAACTCAATAATCGTCGTCAGTCTTTATGACATTCAGGACGAACGTTAGGTATGTACTCGTACGACTAGTTGCGAAAGTGCATGGCCCAAACATCAGAGTACATATCCCTATATTTACTATGTCATACTGAAAGCTACGTAGTATCAGTGTCTGGTCAATAATAATATGCATTTGGAATTACACTAAAAATACTAATAAATAATGCCACTCCAATTTTAATGAGCAGAAGTATGTAGAAACCGAATCCACTGGGCGCGCCTATGACGCATGATCGTACAAACATACTGCCAATAAACTATTACTTTATTATACCGACGCCCTCAATAATCATTAGGCTTTGTTAAACATTGGCTCGTCGCGCTAGGTTTACGAGTATTTACTTTCTTGCAAAACGATGACCAGCCCTGAGTACGTGCTCCGCTGGATTTAACTTACCATGAGGCACAACTTTACTGGTCATGTTGACATGCCAATCAACATGTTTTTTTCACCGATCAACCGAGCACTGAAAAACAAGGTTTAGCGAGGACGTTGATTCAGCTTTATACATATTAATTGTATATGTATGCCCACATGATATTTCTAAAATAACGACGTTTAAATCGATAATAGTAAGAAATATATATGCACCTGTCGGTATATAACAGGACTCATAATTTTAATATTCCGTCATCACCAATGTATCGGGTTCCGGGAGATTAATCGTTATGTCTCCATCCAATCTATGTATTCCATTACCAACGTACAATAATCCTTCTAATGCTTCCACAATTCCAGCCCTAGTAAATTGGGACCTAACTGAATTGAGAAATCTATTCATGAATGGATCCAATCAAGTCATGAGGAATAAATAGAACTTCATGCGGAGGTCGCAATTGTCGAGTTTTGTCTTTACGTTAGTAAGGTTTCGGTTTTATGTATGCCCATAGGATAGAGATAATTATGTGTAGGTATGTGTGGTTTAAACAATGAATAAGTTTTCTTTATGATAAACGATTGAAATAGTCCTTACATTTCGTACAGTAGCTGGTTCCCTAACCTCAAGACTACTGACTACTTAGAGTTTCAATTGGAAAAGCTTCCAACTATCAGTGATTTTTTTTTATTAAGTACCTATGATTATACATATCGAACGCCCCTAGAAAAAATGTTTAATAATATTTATTTATGTTTAGTAATTATAATTTCAAAACCTATGAAATCATAATTAAGTCTTAGGATTCTAACCACTTCATCAACAACTATGCGAATGTCCCTGCCCTTAGCAGGCAAAGGATATGCATCTTCGGTGTCGCTTATATCTGTAACCGCAAAAACTGAAAACGCTTTATCCTCAGACACATTAAGAGAAACAACTCTTGGGGTACCTAGTCGTAATAGGGCAATTTTACATAAAAATCCAATAGGTAGAAGTGTAACCCTAAGGGGTACATTTAAGATAAGACCCAACTAGCAAAATATAGTCATATAGAAGTTGAGACAACGTTTTGCATATAACTTCTAGTCTAATTTGGTTGGTCATATAAACGTAAGGTAAACGGTTATAAAAGGCGAAAGTGGCGCAAATTATACGACTTATTGGTGAGATAAACGTTAAATAAAGGTTTGCATGGCGACTTAAATCGTTTATTAAAGGTATTGTAACGATTAAGGAATGACCAATACGTTGTATAAAGAGTACAACAAAAACCTTTACGCGACCTAAATATCAAATAAATGTTTTATTACTGACCATTTTGTTTTATAGAAGGTTTAGTATAACCCTTACTCATTGCTTATCGGACTTTTAAGTTACATAAATGTTTTTAAGTTTTATTTATAAAACTGCTCCTGACATTTATTTTAGATACGCGCAAAACTTGGTGTGTGTGACAAAAAAGTGTACGGAAAAATAATACAAGGTAATTTTATAAGATTTGTAATAGAAATTATTGTTCTATATATTGAGCATTTGCACATTTGGCGTGAGCTGAATTCGTATGGGAAGGTCACTTTACCGTTAAAGTTTATGATGATATACAGTTTTTTGCTGTCGCGCTCTTAATATATGCGAAATAATTATAATTTATAACAATATTTCTTCATATTTTATTATAGTTAAGGTTAGCCATTTTGGAACAAGTCATGGATTTATACTTATACGACTACAATATAACTTTATCTTAAGTAAAGGTTTTTATAACGACTACAAATTGTCCGCCATTACTAAGCCGCCGTTATTAGTCCGCCACTTCGTTTGTACCGTTTCCACGATGTAACGTCCATGGTTTTTTTCTTTTAAATAGTACTGTGATGCTCACGAAATAGCGACTAATGTTTTATAATATTATCTTCAAATCGACTATAAATTGCATGATGTTTTATAACCGTAACTTAAAATCAATTTAAAAACATATAGTCCAATAAAAGGAATATAACGAGTTCGGCAACAACTAAAGGTTTTTCAAAGTTTTTGTTTGACGTTAATATAACCAACTGTTGAATAAAGGGTAGATAACAGTCCCGCTGATATCTTTTTGTCATATTGAAGTTACCTTCAATACCGCTATATAACTGTCGAGATAAGGTTTTATGATATCACTTATACAACAATAAAATTATGTAGACGTTGTAATAATGACCTTATTACGACGGTTCTGTTTTTTCTAAACCCTTTATAAGACGAAAACGTTTATACAACTTTGAACATCATTAAGTAAACGGTTTCTTTAAAACCTCTACATGATTGTTGTATAATTAAGTCGCAAAAACGTTTATTTACCATAGTAATTAGACTATTTGGTAGGACGACTAAACTATCATATTTATAACGTTTATTTGACTAACAGGTTAACTAAAAACGACTATAAAACTCTTATATGGCTAAAGGTCGTATAACTCTTGATTTATATGACTTCTTTGCTAGTTGGGGAATACATACATACTTATTGTATACTTATAAACATACTATGGAAGTAATAAAAGGTTTGAAGATATAAATCGAAAATGCCAATTAGTTAATTTGAGTAAACGAAATAATAAAATGGTATCAGGTTGTTCTGCGAGGCGCGCGGCGCACGGTAGCGCGGGCGAGGAGCGGCAACAGGCAAATTGGTTTTTTTTATCAAATTATCCTACCTGCATGGTAAAAGGTAATCATTTCGTAATTATTAGTCTTGCTTGCACTTGTACGGCAGCTCCGTTAACTTAATATTTTTATTTCAATTCTGTAGGCTTATGATAGTTATGATGGTTCCGTGTTTAATCGTGTCGTTGTTGCCGTCACGTTCTAAGAAGTACGCAAGTGCGAAAGTAACGTGTAGCTGGATAAAAGGTAAACGCGTCACCATGATAAGCCTGCGTTATCATTTTATGAGTGTACGCATATTTTTGTCCTAAATATACTTAGCTACATACTACATGAAGACTAGATATAAAACAGTGTATACTGACTCTTAATCGGCATGCACCAATACCTATGTCAGTACGAACGAAAGCGTGGAAACTAAGCTTAAACAGAACAGGCTAACTTCACAGTCGTTAATTCTATTGGCTTTTCTGAAGTTTCATCAGGGTCATGCCATGGCAATGAGTAGCCGGAACGCAGCAGTTCGTACGTATATCACCAGCACATTGCAAAGGCCCAACGCTTGCCACTTGTGTCGGTTTGCCCGCAGCTAAACAATCGATTACAACAAAAATTGTTGCTACAGGAGCATTAAATTTCAACTTTCGATTCCCCAAAGCCATTGGCGGTTGACTTCTCGCGTGGATGCTTCCTCCCTCTCCAATCTCTCCATTGGTTGATAACTTGACATAATTTAAATATTGTCACCTCACCGACGGAGGTTGTCGCGTTATCGCAATTTATTTCACGAGGGAACATGATTTAATTTTCCATCACCCGATACATTAATAAATAGATATTGGAGGGTGTAAAATTCATGTGCGTATGATTTGAACCACTCTTTTTTATATACATAAAATATGGAAGGTATCAAGTTGGCTTATTGTTGCATCTTCACATTTGGCTAAGCTATAGCTAATAATTAGTATTTATGTATGTAATAATTACAAACTTACATAGTTGAGCTTTTTCGCTGTTAGGAACACCCCATTAGCGTGATATTTAAAAATCTTAAGTTTAGTCAGGTTTGTAACGACAATTAAGCACTATTGAGTACGGTATCCTAAAGATACCGTTGGTACTTAATTGTTGTTACGAACCTGAATGCAATTAACGTTTTTTAATGTCACACTAATTAGGTGTTCCTAAAAGTGCCCGTCACCAGGTTACTAAATGATGATGACAAATATAATCAACATCGTGGAAAGTCCAGAGACTTATTTCGTTTTAGTTTAAATACCAAGTCGTCCATAGTTTATCCTAAGAGTAACAATTTTAGGATCTAGAGAAGATATAATCTAAGCGTAATATTTAATTAATTAATCGGGTAGAATCACATACTTCTAAATCCCCACTTGCATGACCTCGGGTTAAGCCAGTAGCATACGGGGTTAACGGGTTAAGCCACATATTTTCAACAGTTCTCTTCTAACCGTTTAAATTACTTTTATAAAATTCCGCTACCAAGTTACTAAGTTTTAATCTTAATAAAATCGTTCTACCACAAAGTATCGCATATAAAATTAGTTTCCGGTTTTAAAATTGGAAAAAACTCTTTATGCAATTGGTTATTCTTTCAGGTGATTCTAGTTAAAAAAGTAATAAATAAATAAATAAATAAATACCTTGGGACATATTAAATTTTCGTGAGACATAATAACTATAAATATAATCAAAGTCACTCGTATTTAGTTACTACGCGCGACATGTTTCCGAGTGTCTGAGTCTCCATCATCAAGCAGTGAGCCCCCATGCACGCTTCGCAACCCGCGAGCGCGGGTACCCGGGTTTTCGGGTACCCGGGTTGCATTCCCTAGTCGGTGCCAAGAGACGATTACCATACATACCTAATATATGTATATTATAGACAGATACATAATGTATGTTGGATATTATGGATACTCAAATACATAGACAGCCACGTCCAAGGAACAAATAATTGTGATAAATAAATACACAAATAAGGCTCTCGCCGGGATTTGAACCCGGAACCCCCAGCTTCGTAGGCAGGGTTACTGCCAACTAGGCTACGGAGGCTGATAATTGGATTAATCATCCTGCCTACTTTATATAGATACTATTATACATATAAGTGAAACCCTAAGAGGTACCTTTAACTGAAAATCGTTCTACCATAAAGTATCGCATATGAAATCAGTTTTTGGCTTTAAAAGTTGGTATTTCTTTAATTGGTTATTCCTTTAGGTGATTCTAGTTTAAAAAAGTAATAAATAAATAAATACATAAACAACCACGTCCAAGGAACAAATAATTGTGATAAATAAATACACAAATAATGGTCTCGCCGGTATTTGAACCCGGAACCCCCAGCTTCGTAGGCAGTGTTACTGCCTAGGCTACAAAGTCTGACAAAAGTAATGGTGGATTAGAGTCGATTATCGGCGGTGTCGTAGCGCTACGGCGGGCGGTCTGCGCCGGTTCCGCGCGGATATTGCGACTCGCGCCGCCCTCTTCGCGCCCTGTTCGACGGATCGGAGCACCCAGGGTGGTCATATATATCTGAGCAGGCCTCTGTTAACATGACGTTAGAGTACATGTTCCCATATTTTTGAACTATATGGCCGTTCCGATATATCTGATGGTGATGTTACAACATTTCAATCTTTAATATAGAACCTTGTGCATATATTTAATTCCTGGGTGTTTCATACCGTATATACACATATAGATTGACATAGCAGTGAACGCTTGAACAGGGATAAAAAAGCGGTAGTGACACTGTCTTACGACTCGTAACATCGTATAAGAAGGCACCGTCAGCGCAGCATGCTTTTTACGAAAACATTTTTTTTTTTCAAACCATAATGCAAGAAACCCATCGCATTCTGAACTACATAATATAATACATTTAAATGAGCAGCAAGTAGTCGTCACTTCAGAATAATGTTTGACCAAAAATAATCAGGGAACGTATCCAAATGCCTGGCCCGTCTGCTATGGCCTAGCTAACGATTTGCGTGATAAATACGCGCTCTCAGCGAATGATTTGAACTTGCGAGCGTGCTTCAATTTGCACATAGTTTAATATCCCAATGGATACAGCGCCGCCGGTGTTTGGACGGCACGCGAATTACAGACGGTTTACCGAATGCTGGCTGTAATCACTCTAATCAGACGTATTCGGGACCGCCGCCGACTGCACGTCGGCATGAGGTCGCTAGACTTTTGCACTAATTGCGGATGTTCCGAATGTCTATCACTATGTCCAATATTGATTGTCAATCAGCTAAGCCTACTTATACACTTCAGTTCAATGGTTTTTGTGCTTCATCCCTGACCCACTGTTTGGTAGGCGACAATTGGTAAAAATAACCAATTGACACTATTTCATTCACGTGACTCGTACTACTAGTGAAAATGTTTTAACAGATAATACGTTTATTTTTTTATTTTATTTTTATTGCATATACGTATGTATGACATTACAATTGGAATAAAAAACAACTTTACCAAAGTTATGCATCTTGATTAGCAATGTACAAGTTGCAGAACATTCTCAAAATTGCGGGAATATACTCGGAAATTTCCGAGAATATTCATGAGAATTTAAGAGTAAATTCTCATTGAGAATGTTTCCATGAGAACTTATAAATATGCGTTATAAATAATTATTTTAAATCGTAAATAAGAAAACAAGGCAGTAAATATAAATCATAAGGCATGTATCTAGTACGGTTTTGGCTTGATTAGATTATTATTTAAATTGAGATTCCCGAGAACATTCTCTATGCAAGTGTCGCAACTTATGAAACTTTTTCTCGGTACAATGCTAATCTTGATACAGTAGTGAGTCTTGCATTTATTTTTAATATTTGATATAGTAATTTAACCAGTCAATAATCACTTAATAAGTAATTTCAAAGGCAATTCGTTTTATACGTGCATTGTAAAAAATAACTTAGTTTAGTCATTATTTCATATTCAATTCAACCATCAGAAAACGTGCAAACTTCAGCATGGAGTAGTCGTGCTGGTCGTCCGCGGGACTTCTCTAAACAATAATTGCGAGGGAGAAATAATAATGGCGGCGCCGCGCGGGCCGTATCCGCTAGCAATAAAAATGTAAAACGCTACCGATAAGCGACGGCGCAAAGGCTCGAATGTGAAACGGTAGGGCTGCCCCGCCCGCGGCGAGCGCTGCATCGACAACCGAACCGCGACCCAAGTTCAACAGCCGCTTGCATTAGGATAACGGTTGCACTGTATAATTTTTCGAATAATTTAACATTTTTGAATATCCCTGTTATTGTATATTCTAAATGGTAATACGGATGATTTCGTTATATAGACATTAAATTATTGGACTCAAGAAGCTTTCGCATTGTGGTGACTATGCTATGCTTTCCAAACCAATATTAAAAAGATAACAGGTACACTGGTACATTTCTATCATATAGCCTGCACAACCAACGAATAAATAATTTTATGCTTTGATAAATTAAGTAACATACCAGTTTTAATAGTGCTATTTTCTGCTGCAGGATACAAATGAAGACGTCAATGTATACACATTAATAAGAAATACTTGATTTTAAATATTAATAAGAAATATTGAAGAACAGTACCGGGTTGATAATTAATAATAGACGTTATGTTGAAAACTCAGGTACCTATAGGTTAACATTTCTATACATCATAACGACAATTAACGTTATTAAAAAAACAAATATGTATCCGCGTTCACCCTAAAAAAGGTAACACTTATAATTTATCAAAACTGAAGACTACTCTAGACACAATTATATTATATTGTAGATTAACGTAGGATACTAAGCTGGATTCAACCGGAACATGACACTACGGAAAGGCTGGCGCTGCCGCGTTAAAATACTTTTATCGATATTTTACAGTTTTAACTGGCCGCAGCACTATGTAAGCGGGCTGTTTGAGTTTTTATGTCCGGATCAAAACCGCTAGGTATTTTGTCACACAAAATATAAATGTAGCCGACTTCCTTCCTTCATTGGTGCAGTTTATCTGAGTGATTAATTATGACTTGTACTGCGGCGTGTTTGGCTTTCACCAGCTAAATAAGTATTTCAATTCAACCTGTAAAGGGGGGGTTTGCTTTTAGACTATGGGAAAATAGATATACTAATATCGCAATTCTCCGCAATATTCGGGAAATGCCTTTGACTTTAAAGAAATAAAAACAGAAAAGAGAATTCCAATCTAGTCGATCACAAAACCAGTCAAAAAAACAATAACTTCCACATGCTGAAACTAGAAAGATCGTTTAAATCACGGACGTTTAAAAAATATAAAAATCAATCTATGGAAAGATCGTGAGAAAGTAATAATAAACATATCAATTTGGCGATCGATCGGCTTTCTCGTGATGCCCAACTGTTTATTAGATGGCAATATAAAGGATCGGCTAACTATAGGCAGCGTGCGCAACGGCCATATTTATTGAAATTACTTACAATTTGATTGTGGAGGGTAATGAGGGACTCGCAAGTCGGTAGCTCGGCTCGACTTAAAATTAAGGCAGCTTTTTGTTTGAGACTGCATGAATTAGATACATCATTATATGTAGACGATTTGCATGTATTACGGCTTGCGGTCGACAGACGAACCACGAGCGAGTATAGCTTTACGTTACATTGTGGACATTGTTTGTTACGAATGATTCGGTCGTTGCTGAAGGGCACGAGGGCGCGAAGTCCCGGCTCCCGGGGTGACCGCTGGTGACACCCGTATCATGCTGGACTCTGCTGGGGATTCCGCTAGTTATTCTATTCGTTTTTAAGACGACAATATCTTATCCAATTCACGGTTTATTTTTGACTATTTATGGCTTTCCTGGGCCCCATTTCAGGAATGCTACGAGACTAAATTATTATTAGGCCTTGTATCTCCTACAATTTGACGGAAATGGGCTCCTAGTTTCAATCGATTGATAATTATATTATAAGGGATTTAATATAATAGTAGGAATATTTTCATGAAGTACCTACGCGGCGACCCGGTATGAGGTATGAGTACCTATTACCTATGGCTATTGCTATCTGCATGATTGGTATGTCAGTATGTCGCCGCGAAAGATATAGATTTTCCATATTTTACTGACGATTATGAATAAAAGAGGGATGGACAGTCTATCTCGCCGTGACATATTGTCGTACTAATCCTGTGCTTAGCCTACTGAGTCTATTACGTGTGTGAAATTTGGTTAACAGTTGTTTAATTGAACCCCTCCACGGTACATACGTAAGCGTTTTTGTATGATTTCGTTGCTTTATCTGTAAATATAAAAATATCTGTTATCCTAGCGGCTCGGTGACCGACAATAGCACGAATATTTTTTGAGGGAAGAAAAGTAGAAGATATTATTGGTAGTTAATTATTTTATAAGTAATTTGTTTCTAACTGAACAAAATGTAATTTATTATCGTTTATAATCAAACACCGGTTTCGCGGGGGCAAAAATGTACCAGTTCATTAAATATCGACTTAGTTTATCGATATCCATAAAAATATTTTTGTAACCATCATTAACATAACTAAACTAATGGCTAAGTTGAAATACGTTTAACTATGTGCAAACCTCTTTCATTCATACTCATCGCAACTATAAACAACCGATATCTGACATTGACTGTGTCGAGTCACTTTTGACAACCATTGAATCGTTGAATAATTCATCTAGTACCTACAACAATATTATTTTGCATTCCGATCAATTGAATCTCCCTTCTTGTTTTTTAAGGCGGCTAAAAATGCCACGCAAGAGAAAAGTATCCGGAAAAGAAATAGAACTGAGTCATAAAACAGAAATTCATCAAAACTATAAATTGTTTGAATTTGCTCCAATTACTACAGTTGACCTAGAAAGGTCTTTTAGTTGGCTAAAATGATATTGTTACCCAGGCGACGAAGATTAAAGTCTGAAAATGTAGAAAAAATGTTGATTTTATATTGTGAAAATTATATTAAATATTAAAGATAGTAAATTCTTCCAAAAGTTTATTTTTGTCTATAATATAGTTTCCTTCTTCATTCAAATTCTTGAAATTACACAACGGTTGTACGACATTTTTATCGATATCAAATAATAAAATTAGCTTAATGTGTCCTCGCACTATTAAACGTCAGTACAGATTTGCCCCCGCGAAACCGGTGTTTGTTTATAATACTTTTCAGGAAGTAGGTAAGTACTAAAATTTAAAAAACAAACATTAGCATTTTCAGTTTCTGAAAATTTTCCAGAGCCCTGTTCACTCCTGCTACATGAATCAAAATGAATCATCCTGTATTGTATAATAACTGGCCAAGTGCGAGTTAGACTCGCGTGGAAAGGAATCCGTACATTCACGTTTATTGAGATTATCTTTTTATATTTTAAAATACTATAGACTTGTTATGAGTAAAAAAATATTTGGTTCACTTGGTTGAATTCTAACCTTGGGATATACCTCATATCAACAAAATGTATAGTTTGGAAAGGAAACATGAAACCGCCCGGTGCCTCACTAAGAACTAACCCCCTTATTCATAAACGTCTCCTAACAAACTGTCACGCTACGCTAAGATATGGCTGTACGCTGTATGCCTGAAATTGATTCTTACCCTTCGAAGTTTAATACATGTTATTTGACCACTGGTCATTTCAATCTGTTGCGGTTAGTATAGCGAAATACTTGTGCCAACCTTTCAATTACGCGTGTGCGGCAAATTACTATAGTTTATTACATTTGACAAAAGCTAGTTGGGCGGTTTTCTAAATAAAACTTTTGTAGGATAATTAGGTACTATTGTAAATAAGGTAAAAGAAAATAATATCGGATATTATTGTGAGCATGTTAATTTTTTTCGCACTCCTCCTCCTCCTTGTGTCGTATAAGTCGTATTCCTCACTGCTGAGAGTCTTGACCTCTATGAATAATTTTCCGGACGATCTCTTTCCACTTCTGCAGTCTGAGGCAGTGTGTATTGCTTCATGGACGTTTGTATTGGTGGTATCGCGGATCTGATCTGTCCACCGCATAGGACCTCTACCTCTTGGTCGCTTGCCTTGTATTTTCCCTGTCACCAAGAGTTTTTCCATGTTATCGCATTTATTCCTTGCTACGTGACCAAAGATCGCACTAGCAGCGTAAAAAACGCAGTTTCTGATCACATACATTATAACTCATTTTCAGGTGCTGAGGTGATGGATGCGTCTGCGTCCAAGGCCGTACGTACAGTCAAGGGCAAAAATATGTATACACTTTTCCACCTTATTTTAACGGCATAAGATAAAAAAAGTGTATACATACTTTTGCCCTTGACTGTACCTACACTTTACCTAAACCTGAACTTCACTTGCAAGCTATTCCTACAAGTTTTGAGACGCAACTATGGGTAAGAGTACTCACACTTGTGTCTTTTACTCACTCACTCTAAAGTGGGACACTTATCTGCATATCTTTCTTGCAAGTATACCTACCAACCCAACTACTGTCAAAGCTACCTTCCTAGTTAATCGTAAACAAAAACTGTATTTTTTTAAGCATTTGATTCTTGAAGTCAAAGAAATAAATAAGTATGTAGGCGCATAAAATTCTGAAAGCGGTAGAATTTAAATAATCGTAACCAATTTATATATACATTTGCTTGTGGCGATGTGGCGTGACTTATTTTATGAGTATTTTTAAAAATAAAAGTACATGTCAATGTTCACTCGTTTTCTTTGCAACGTAAAGTGTATTTAAACAATCACGAGGGAGTATTTATTGCGTGTCCCATCGTAGGTACGGCCGGCTCTAATAACATGTATACGATCTTCATTTTTATGCCTTTGATATACGTTCCGTAATGTATACATATTACTAGACGTGACTGATCATATCTGTCTTCGTCGTATTGCTTGCATCCCGCCCGCAAATTGTGACACAGTCAACTACATAGTATAAACTATTAACCCCAGAACTGCACCTACAGTAAATCAAGGCGAAAACCGCAGGGGCTAACGGATGGCAAATATTTTACTGTAATTTGTGATTGACGTTTGATTCACGACCTCCATCCATAGAAGGGGGAAGTCATTTAATTACCACCTATCCGCGCTACGGCAGCGCTCGATAATCTGATTTAGTGCGCGTTTAACTAACTAATAAACAGATGCCTTTGTACGTATGCTAGAACTTGTTTACTTACCAGTACAGTAGCAAGTACAGCATCCAATGCATTGCTTAACAATTTTATACTTTGACGATGATTGACTTCCTAAACTACTATTACTAAATGAAATGACAGTAGGCCATGTTGCTTGGGAGTAGATGGGACCACCCGCTTGCTTTCCTTGGTGGAAACTGAAATGGTACCTCGGTTCAGATATTTTTCCAGTTGAACAAAAACTCTTTTGGTTCAAGCTCTTGTTTTGCTCCTTTATTATGATATTTATGATGTTTGCCAATCTCACTCAAGACTCTTGGAATTAGTTTGATGTGGGCTGTTCCATAATTGTATTCATTTAGTGTTCGGGCTTCGCAATGTATCATGACCATCCCGTTTTTCTGGAATACCAAAACTTAGGGATTGTCCATTAATTTAGACCCCCCCATCCCCCATGGTGATATTTAGTCATATTTGCAAGACACCCCCCCCCCCCCTCTCTAGTCAATATAACGTGTAATTTACTGTCAACAAGCAGTGCGCGCGAAGGTTTTAAAATTTAGTTTAGGGTGGTACATATATGGTTATATTTAAATAATGATCTTTGATCGATGACCCCCACTCCTCTATGGTGATAATTGCTGATTTTTATAGACCCTCCCTCCCACTATACAGTATGACGTGATTAATGGACAAGCCCTAAGCTGGCTCCTTATCTGTGAACGAAGACCGCTCCGAATTCTTATTACTTTCTATTCGCTCTTGTTTGACCCAGTAATCCCTCAGAGCCTTAGTCCTTTTAAATTCATTTTCTGGCGTTCATGCACTGATCTCCGTCCCTCCCATAAAGTTAAACTCATTGTCCCTCGATACCGGATTCCTGTCCAACTCCTTTACTGTCCAGACTATTCGGCTTTGGAATGCTCTCCCTCTCTCAGGCAGCAAGCATTCCCTTATAAACTTTCAACGTCCACTTAACGTCTCTTACTTGGTACAAAAATATATCATAAGTACATATGTATATGTTTATTTGAGTTAGTTTCTGATTGTAATAAATAATAATCAATTAATTTAAGAGTTTATTTTCTTTTTTCTATTAAGACCTTGCACCCCCTTGATCTTTTTGTTTAGCCCATTGGTTGACTGCCAGAGAATGCTTTAAGAAATTGAGTCCGCAGTTGTATAACATATGTATTTGTATTGTGCAATAAAATTTAAAACGATAATGATTTTAATTCTTAAATAATAAACACGGTGGGTGAAGTAAGAATAATAGATACAACAAATTATCGTTCCTCAATGACAGATTTTTCACGTTTGGTAATGTGTGACTGTGTGTGGATGGATCGTAGGGTCAAGTAGTCTACAGTGGTTCACTTTTTTTTCAGAGGCCATATCTCCGGAACTATAAATGATAGATAGTAGATACTTAGTGTAGACACCAAGAACAATATTATAGTAAATTTAATTTAGTTTTAGTATGTATTACTGATTTGTGAAAATATGCATTACTTTCTTCAATAAATTTTTTTTATGAAAAGAGAGAAATGATCCACTGTGAATTAGGGGGTTGTAACAGTGGCTCGTCTTTAATACCACAGTGGCTCGGGGTGGTAGACAGTGGATAAAATTTGTGTGATTAACAGAAATATAACCATTTTGTACGTATTTAAGTCAATCAGTTCTATTTATAAAAATCCCTAAGGCATAGTTTGAGATTTCTTTTAAACATTTCTTCTTAGTTTTTGTATACTATATACTAATCACGTATTCATAAATGTAATAAAAACAGTTTTTTCTTTATTCTATTTGCAAACTAGTCTCAGTGCTTCTTTCATAATTTCTTAGGTATGGGTAATTGGGTACCAATGTTCCGTGCTTCAGTTTCCGAGGCATTCTAAAACACAAAACACATGTCGGTAAAAACATACGAACCAAAGAACAAATTTACTATCATAAAACACCAAGAATCCACAATGGGTTATATGCACCACTGTGGACCTTTGCAATATGCGCCACTGTGGCCTTAGGCGCCATTATGAAACCAAAAAAAAATCCTACGAAATATGTGATGCGTATTCTTTGTTTAATGTTTCGCCAATGTGTTCCCAAATAGGTATATTTTAGTTAAAAAAATAAAGCGTGCATATTTCGCTAACAACATACTTTCTAGAACACAAATGTGGCTGTGCACGGGTAAAAGTACCTAGTTGCAGGTATTGAGTTATGCATAGTTCCAAAAAGGAGATTAAATTTGCTATCAATAAAAAAAAGAATCATGACTAGGTTGAACCACTATATTTATATAAATTTTAGAATTTGCGACTTCCGAAATGCACAAGTTGAGAAAATTGCATTTAAAGTTTATAATGCCAAAAAACGCACTTCTACTTCGAAGTTACATAGTGAAGGGTATACTTATAATCTTTGGAAGTTCAAGAATTATGATAAAGGTTAATTGTTTAAAAATACATGTTAATTACGTAGATTTCTTAGGTTGAACATGCAAGGGCGAAAGAAATACAAAAGTGTTCAATATACCCAATTCATAATATAATGAGATTAAAACTGTTAGTTTCTTATCGTAGTTACATAATCTAAGGCATTTTGAAATAATTGAATAAAAGAAATTCCATAATCAACAATACATTTTTTTACAATTACAAAAATATGTGTATATCGATGATTTATCACCAGGGCCCGTAAGTTTCATGCCGATGACATCAATTTGACGTCACGCTCTATTTAGGGTGATCTCAAATAGCTTTATAGTTCATTATTAATCATTAGTCGTAAATCATTTTAATCATATAGAAATGACTTCAAAAGTAGTATATTTAATCGTGAAATTAATAATTCCTACTTGATATGTTCTGTATGTTAAAGAGGAATTCTGTTTTTTACGTAATTATTGAAATGTGTTAACAATATCATTGAATAAAATGTATGTATAAAAGCAAATCAAATAGTTTTATTTATATTTCACGTATCAAGTAGGTGTTATTTAGGTCGCGTGTAAATATACTACTTTTGAAGTTATTTGTACATGATTAATAACATGATTGACGACTAATGATTAATAATGAACAATAAAACTATTTCGGATCACCCTAAATGAAGCGTGACGTCAAATTGATGTCATCGGCATGAAAATTACGGGCCCTGTTTATCACATAATTTAACTATATTTAGCATAGTGTGCCACAATTGTGTCATCCAAATTACGTTAAAGCACTTTTTTAATCAATAAAGTTTAGTGACCCGGTCGAAACTTTTGTATGGAAATGTAACTAGGGTACCTTACTAAACTTTAGTAACTTAAATGTAAAGGCACTATTTTAGTACCTTTAATGCAAAAAATATTTGTATCAAAATGTTATTTGGTACAATTATTGCAGAAATCAATACATTTTTATTTATAAAAAGTTCTGTCTTAGTCGTGTAAAACATAAAATTTTACATTTTACTAAACAGGGTACCTTTTCACGATAAGTCATTATCTTCAATAAATAGAGTAAAACTAGGATAAAATACCCAATTATACATACACATAACCTACCTACACCTACTTTATGATCTATTAAGTCTTTAATCAATATTTATAACATTAATTAGTTTAGTGACCCGGTCGAAACTTTTGTATGGAAACGTAACTAGGGTACCTTGTCACGACATTCACTAAATTTTAGTAACTTAAATGTAAAGGCACTATTTTAGTACCTATAACGCAAAAAATATGTGTATCAAAATTTGGTACAATTATTGCAAAAATCAATATTTTTTCATTTATAAAAATGTCCGTTATTTTAGACTACTCTATAACATATATCAAAATGAATCAAATCGGAGCCAGACAGTTGGGCCTTGTTATTCTAACAAGAAGATGCATTTGACTACCCGCGACGGAAATATTGACAAAATAATTCATATTTTAAACGCTTTTAAGACATGGCGTGACAAGGTACCCTGAGTACTAAACTTTATGGTCGGAGAAATATACTAAAAAAAACATAATTTTACTGATATTCTTGTACACACGTGTTCCTTAGGATGTAAATAACCCAATTATAGCACAAACCCATTTTGGAACTTTTTCACCGGCTTCGACAAAAACGCATGTAACTCAGTAACTAAATGCCGTGACGAGGTACCTTACCCTGTGCACAGCCACAAATACACCTTACCAAGGATAACCACTTTTCAACACTGAAACACAAAATGGTTCCTAACTTAACTAACATGCGGCGCAGCCGGGTCAAACGCAAACCCATGTTCGGAGTCTTTCCGGTGGACAATCTAAAAGTTAAGGCCTATAACGCTTGATTTTCTTATGAAAGCCTTATCTTCATTAAGACGTACTCCTTTTTCATTGCGTTGTATGATAAAAATCATTACTACCTGTCCATGTGGACAGTACCATTTCAGTTTCCGTCAAGGAAAGCAAGCGGGTGCTCCCAACTCCCAACTTCTCCCAAGCGACATGGCGTACTGTCATTTCATTTAGTAGTAGTAGTTAAGGAAGTCAGTCATCGTCAAAGTATAAAATTGTTAAGCAATGCATTGGATGCTGTGCTTGCTACTGTACTGTACTGATAGCGGCTCCGCTATCCGTTTGGTTTGTACTTGCTCCCATGCTAAGAGCTAACTAACAACGGTGATACTGATAATTTATAGCTATCCCTTTTGAGTGAAATGCCTCTGTGCCACTGTCTAACAAGTCATCCTACTTTAATGATTTTAGTTTTTTCATCTGTTCATCAAGCATTTTGGTTTGACCTACAAATCCTGCAATGAATGTTTAACTCATCAGATTAACCGAGGATTTACCTGTAGTGTTGAAAAAAACTGTCAAGTGCGAGTCCTTTTGAGGAGGGTCATTCACCGAGGGTTTCGACAACGTTTACTTGCTTTGTAACTATAAAAACAGCATCATGAAGGCGTAGAAAATTAACATTTCTGTATGTATACGGTAGAACAATGGTACTATTTTCAAAATAAATAGTAGGTGCACAAACTAACGCAGTGTAGGGCGTCCACCCACGAGGTGGACAGACGATCTTATGAAGATCGCCGGGAGACGCTGGATGCAGGTCGCTTCCAACCTGTGCATGTGGAGATCCAAAGAGGAGGCCTATGTTCAGTTGATGGTGAACTCAAACATAACCTATCTAATAAAAACTTGAGTTTGAATGAAGTAGTGAATGAATGCTCTAATTAATTACCTAGGAAGAAATGTTCAAAACGAAATATTTCATAAGCGTTAGTTACATATAGGTAGCTAATGTCGAAATAACCGTATAAAATAAACGAACCAAACGCCTCCCATTAAACTCTACTAAATCGTAAGCGTCACAAAATTAGTTAAACGAATGCGATATTGAATTACGTCACCGCGGGCGGCTCGCATGTTATTTTACACAATTTAAAACGTTTTAATAACGTGTTAGAGCCGGTAGATGACGCCCTGTGGTGGAAAGGGAAGGAGGCCGCGGGGCGCGGGGGCGCGAGGCGCGACTGCCGCGCGGCGTCGCGCCGCGGGGCGCCGCGACCATGTGCACAATCCAATCTGGCGGTTTGAAGGCGTGTTGAACTCTCAAGCACCCTCTTCTAATATTTATTGAACACGCCGAAACAGCAATTGAATTGACACAATTATTAAAAAAAAAATTGCGTTCAAAATCAGCAAATTTCAAAGATTTGTATTTGTCGCTTTAGTGAAGCCTTCGTTGGAGTGACAAGGACAAATCCTCAAATTAGCAAATTTCGAATTTTTCGGTTGCACCTAGGCCAGTGCCTAACTACCAATGTCTGATCGCTGGCAACGTTTACCTATGCTGAATTAATTTATATTGACTAAAATCCTTTGTATTAAATATATCAAAATGTAAGTTTCGTAGAACCTAGGTCTCCATTATAAAGCACTGAGCCCACGTTTACCCTCGCAACAGTCACGAGTCGCGAGCGCGTTACTCGCGTTAGTATAGGTACTTGACTTAATAATGGAGACCTAGGCCTAGGCTCTCCGAAACATGTCGCGCGTAGTGACTAAATACACGTGAGTTTAACTGTTTAATTATATTTATAGTTATTTTGTGTCACAAAATTTTAAATTCAATTGGTATCTGGTTATAATTAATTACTTACTTTCAACAACAATATGCAATTAAATTATGCACTCCACTTACAATTTCATGTAGAATAATAATGATGACGTAAGCAAGCATGTTGCCAACCAACAAAGTAAAAAATCAGTGCGGCTAGCATGTCTTATGTTTGTATGTGTGTGTATGTAGACGTAAATATATATTTGACATAATAGCTAATTGTAAAAATATAGAATGTGAAAATTCGGAAAATGGAAAATTGAGTATTTGGTCAAAAACAATTCCGTTTAAAATGTAATATGGTTGCTTAGCCAAGTTGTCTCTGTCACTTTTTCATATTACTGCGACAAATATAGTTAGCTGCCTTTCGTTGACGATTGACGAAACGATTGATGGGCAACTTGTCTAAGCACCCTGGTAAATTGAGCAGAATGTGAAATTCAGAAATTTGACCCATCTCTGACACGCTCGTAGCCACATGTCTCTTTTTAATAAATACAATAGAACAGAGATAGGTAGCTGCGTGTTTCTGTCAAACACAAGATGTGCTAAGGCCGCAGGTCACTTAAATTGTAAGCGGCCGCCTTGTGCGATTCACGCTCCAACCGTATAATTCTATCTCATAAATTTCACTCAGAAATAATACATATTCGAGTGCAAATCGGTGTGATTGATGCCGACCAGTCTAGGGACAGAGCGCTGGGTAAGTGTTATTGTTATTATGCAAGCTAGACGTTGAGTGTTGACTCCATCCCTACCTACTACATCACTTATACACATAGGTACTTACTTATTTTTATTTTCTGAATATAAATGAAAACATTAGTCAATATAACATGTAAATTGTAAGTGTAACAAAAGAGCATATGAGTAAACTTTTCATCGCGGATGATGAGGAGTTGTAAACAGTTATTACAGTTTACCCTTAGTAGGTACCGCCCCAAGCAGAAAAGTTATAACTTTATAAGCTTAGAACCGAGATTTATAGGATGTATTTAAATACTGTTAAAAACTAAGCCGCGTATCTAATCGGGGTGCCTGTCGCGTCGCATAACGTCGATTGTCCTAAAATGTTTTGGCCGAGAATGTTTGGCATAATGTTACATGGCATACTACTTGTTTAGCCTACTTAATTTTGCGCATACACATTTAAAATACCTACACCATATTTATCCTAATATTTTTTACTCGAACGTCAAATGACCTAAAGCATAATAATCCTAATGTTCATTGTAATAAATATTGTTTTCCCTACTACTCGAACTGTCAATTTTCACTGCGCCTACTTTATCATGTCCGAAATTTCATTCAAAAAGGCATTTTAATAACAACATGCAAAACATTTGAACAACAGGGTGAATGGTTTAAAAAATGTTCAAGTAATAAACCAAGGTAAAACCGACGTGGATTGGTTAGGTTTCGAGGCTAAGGCGGAGTAAATGGCGTAGTCTATAAATACTGAAGTATTTTTTAATCAATTGTTTACGCATCCTCATACTTTCAAAACCAAAAAAGGAGGGACGGGGGGGCGAAGCCCTCCACTAAAGGGGCTCGAGGGGCGAAGCCCCCCGCATTAAATAAGAAATAATCTGAACCTCCCCTGCCTTAACCTGGATAGGTTCGTTAGATACCTTTTATCCCTTAGA
The DNA here is from genome assembly GCA_025490895.1 of Thaumatotibia leucotreta. Lineage (NCBI taxonomy): Eukaryota > Metazoa > Arthropoda > Insecta > Lepidoptera > Tortricidae > Thaumatotibia > Thaumatotibia leucotreta. Next base: position 28,898 of record JALPQI010013999.1, read on the forward strand.
GCGGAAATAGAAGCCCCGCGCAGCGTGGCTCTGTCGACCGTTTCCCAGGTCCAAATTGCTCACTAAATTCTTTGGACAACAGGGCGAATTATTTAAGAATAGTTAAGTTTAAGGAATAAAATAATATTTAAAAAGTTAAAAGTAATCACTTTTAGTACATTAAATAGTAGGAACATCACCATTATGCACAATAATTTTTCGATACATATACATTAGACACGAAAAAGATTAGGACAAACGATATTTACGAACAACCAAGTTAGGATTAATAATTTTGGCATAACAAAAATATGCGCAACAATGTTTATGCCATTAATTTTTCGGCGTAAAGTTGTTATGCGACAAATTTTTCGAAATAAAAACATTATGCCACCCGATATAGACCCATCTAATCGATTATCAGTATTATCTTTCATCATCATCATAATCAAAAAGAAGTCCACTGTTGAACACGGGCTTGCTCCATAGACTGCCACAATGACCGGTCCTGCGCCACCCGCATCCAGCGGACTCCTTCGGTTTCGGATCTTCCGGATTGTGACCGCCACTCGAGAACCTTTCCGCCTCAACGGCCATACGTAGGTTATACGTCCAATATGCCCTGACCACTACCACTTCAACTTAGCGATTCGGAAAGCAATATCGGTTTTTTTGGTTCTGCTGCGGCTTCATTTCTAATACGATCGTACGTATATCAGTAGCGAATCGAAGGTGAGTGAGGTACCTGCTCACCGTTTATGTTGTTACCCAGCCTTCCCAGTCCAAATATTACGCCATAAAGACATCTTCCAGTGCAGCGGTAAACAACTTAGAAGAGATGATATCTCCTTGCCTGACTCCCCGCTGCAACAGAATATGCTTCGAGCTCTGTTCTAGGAGTCGGACTGACATAGTGGCGCTCTCGTAAAAACAAATACTTCAACACTTCGATATAGCGGTCTACTTGACACCGTTGGAGAAATTTTTACGTAGTCCAAAAATGCTAAACAGAGGGGTAGGTTATACTCTTCTGCATAATCTGCAGCATATGGATGTGGTCTACAGTACTAAAGGCTCTACGGCACTTCGGCGACCAGTTTGTTCGTCATCAAAACGACTCGTAAGGACTCCTGAAAACAGTTTATAGATATGGCTCAGAAGTGAGATCAGTTGGTAGTTCTTCGGGCGTTGACTCCTTTTTTAAGGAGAATTATATAAAATTACAATTGCACCAAAAACACGACAACTGTAACAAAATTCCGACACAGGCCGACCTTCATGTCAAGAATTTACGAAAATTACGAGTAGGTATTCTACATCTTATAGCCTCTAGGTACATTTGATTGTCATGACTTGGCAAAAGTAAAAAGAAGTTTATTAACGATATAACATTAATAACGTTATTAGTAATATTTTTATGTTGGTGACAAATAAGCACATGGACCGTCCGATAGTAAGCGGTGGCCGTAGCCTTGGATAGCCTGTGTCAGTAACAGTGCATGAGATTTTGCAAATATCGCGTCTGTCATCATGGTAAAACAGGGGCCAGTTGGCAATAAAAGCTTGCAATATTTAACTTTTGTCAATAAAATATTTTTGTTTATCCGTTACGAGTATTATTGAATGCCTGTAATGTTTAAAACCTTTGTCAAAATGTTCAAAGGAATTAATTGAACAAATATGCACTCATATTTCCTCACTCATCTTACTCAACAACTCATATTTAAAACTACTATTGTATTCGATCCCTAATAGTACGGTCAAATCGTACATAATTTTACCCTAAACTCGCAAATCAAGTAGTATCGCTGCATTTTTGGTATGTTGTTTAGACACCATAGGACAGTATAAAACCACATTTTGCAAGCAAAAAAAAGTTGTGCTAGCTGGGTAGTACGTGAAAAACTGCGAAAAGGGTCATTTTTTAGTTTCTGATTTTTATTAAATAAACTATATGTTTTTTGATATCATATGTAAATAAACGTTTAAAGACTAATTTTCCAACAAGTTGAGCTAACATGCATTACCGTAGGTCTTATAGTTTCAGAGATTCGAGACTTTAAAAAGTACCCCTTTTTGTAAACTAGATAAAATTTTGTGTTTTGCTAACGTTTTCGACTTAATATCGCCTCACCTAATTATGCTACGAAAAACATGCAATAATGACCTTATAGCGCACTTAATATTCTTTAATTTAAGGGTAAAATTAGGTCAGCGAACTTTGTAGTTGAAAGTATAAACCCGAAATTCCAAAGACAGGAGGCCCGCTATCTAAGTTTTTCATACAAATCGCAAGTCGAGTTGCAAAGCTGCAATTTTGGTATATTATAAAGGCCTTATAGATATATACGAAAATGCATATTAAAAGAAAAACAAAAAAATAATTTGGGCATAGGACGTAAAAAACGGAAAAAAATTCGCACTTTTTCTAGTTTTTGACGTTTAACTTAAAATCTATTATCTTTTTGATGCTGATTGCTATAAAACTAAGAAAGAACATTAAATTTGAAAGGATTTGAGCTACGTTGCATCACCATAAGTTATATATATTTTGAGATACGACATTTCATAAAGTGCCCTTTTATCAAAACATAAACAAATTTTAGGTTACGTTAAAGCCTATTCACTAAATATTGGCAAAACGTTCGCGCTAAGAAAAAAAAGTAATTGTAGATAATAACTACATTAAATTTGGAACAAATTGAGCCGATAACAATTACTGTAAGTCTTATAGTTGGGGGTACACGAGGCTTCAAAACATGCATTTATTTTCTTAACTTAATGAAGGGCACATTTTGAAATGTCGTATCTCTAAATCTATATAATTTAGGGTAATGCAAGGTAGCTCAAATCCTTTCAAATTTAATATTCTTTCATAGTTTTATAGCAATTAGTATCAAAAAGTTATAGTTTTTTAGTTAAACGTCAAAAACTAAAAAAAGTCCGATTTTTTTTCAGTTATTTACGTCCTATACCTAAATCCTTTTTTTTGTTTTCTTGTAATATGCATTTTCGTACATCCCTATAGAGCCCACATGATATACAAAAATTGCAGCTTTGCAACACGACTTGCCATTTGTATGAAAAACTTAGATAGCGGACCTCCTGCTTTTTGAATTTCGCGTTTTTAGTTTCAATTACAAAGTTTACTGACCTGATTTTACCCTTGAATGAAAGAATATTAATTGCGCTATAAGATAATAATTTCATGTTTTTAGTAGCATAATTAGGTAAGGCGATATTAAACCAAAAACGTTAGCAAAACTCAACATTTTATCTAGTTTACAAAACAGGGTACTATTTGAAGTCTCGAATCTCTGAAACTATAAGACCTACGGTAATGCATGTTATCTCATCTTGTTACAAATTCATTCATCTTTAAACGTTACCTGATACATATTGTCAAAAAACGTAAGGCTTTTTTTATAAAAATCAGAAACTAAAAATAGACAGTAAATTTCACAGTTTTTCACGTATAACGCAGCTAGCACAACTTTTTTTTGCTTGCAAAATGTGGTTTTATACTGCCCTATGGTGTCTAAATAACATACCAAAAATGCAGCTTTACTACATGTTTTGCGAGTTTAATATACGATTTGACCGTACTATAAGTAGTTTTGCGTGAGAGTTTTCTAAGTATTGGTATACTCGTAATAAATATTTCACACAAGATAAATAGAGTGAAATTACAGTGTTATAAATAAATTGTTGTGAGGATATTATGTGCCGGTCGGTTATTACTGTCCGTTTTGCGACGCGACAGCCGATCAACAGCGCAATTGCATTCTAACCACGCGCAAGTCACACCGCTCTATGCAATAAACGGTCGTAACGCGTCCTCATAATGATAGTTTTTTTCTTTAAAACAGGTACTCATGTACTTAGAGTACAATTAAATTTCAATACTAAGTAAGATACTTAATACCTAACCTGCACCCGGGTAACTCGTAAAAAAATTCGGACATTCAGAAATGTGCAGGGCCGGATTTAGAGGTTGAGAGGCTTCGGGGCAACAAAGGAGTGGATGCCCCCTGGCCCCAATTATTTTACAAATAAAGTAGACAATTTTTTTTCAGTCAAGTTTTTCATAAAATATTTTTTTGTGGAAACTAGTACCTATAAATTATTTTATTATTTAACAAACATACAAATGTAATCGGAAACGAGAATTATCTGAAATTAAATTTTAGCGTTAACGAACGGAATCTTCCGTGCTTCTTCCGAACGGAATCTTCCGGAATCTTCTCAAAACTTTGATGAATCGATCATAACAATTTTTAAATAGCAGTTTAAGTTTTTATAGGTTTTTTATATATATTAACATGAAAATTCATTAGCGTGATTTATTTAACAGATCGTGACAAACATCAACGATATTTAGTATCGTTTTTAAAGAGCATTTAATATGTCGTGCAGCTTACAAGTTATATTTTTTCGTAGATCAATCAAGCTTGGCTTGAGAGTGGTCAGACGCGTGGTCAGCCACATCGCGAGTCAAACCGTACTAGCGGGCCCTACCACGAAAATCAAGATTCGTAAATTTCGAGGATTTGTCTCTCTCACTCTAATGTAATGACGCCTTCGTTGTAGTGATAGAGAAAAATCCTCGAAATTTAAGAATTTCGATTTTCGCGGTAGTAGGCCAGACGTGCCGTCCCGGCCGGCGCGGGCGCAGCCACAACAGCCTGTCATTAAATTTTAGTATTTATAAACATAAAATATAATTTCCCCGTCAGATGGAATTTATTTATTGTATAAAAGCAACGAGCCGGCCAGCAACGTGTAATTTTTATCGTATTAGGGTTGAATCCTTGCTAAACATTTAATATATTGTTGCGAACAATAAATAAAATAGCTGCCCAGGAAAATTATGATTGATTTGACACCGGCTTGTTGTTGTAGGTATACCTGTTGAATATTTTTTTTTTTAAGTACCAAATAGAAAAGTAATATTTATTGAGAACGTGACTTTGGTAGTAAAACGACCCACTTTGTCGTTTACCTATCATAAGGACGGATACTAATAAAATGTGTACATAAGAGTCCTTACGGCACGCGTCAAAGTGGAACGTTTTTACTAAACCGCTCACATAATACATTTATATATGTATAATATACAGTGTGTGGCCTTTAACACGGGAGAAAAATGAAATGAGTGACTCCTTAGGCTATCGGCAATAATCCTGTAAAGGTCCCGGTGTTTCAAAGTGGTTAAGTTCGGAGATATTGTCATTCAAAGCTATGGACCTTTAGTACTGGATCTTGCCATCACGATGTCGTAGCTTGTCAGTGGCAAGACATCTTGATAGTATACCAGGTACGAAGTCATAACAATAATTTTGTTTAATTTTTACACAATTTTTTATTAAATGATAAGTTATTGATAACTTTTAATTCAAG